>APFE031043348.1:35886-60693 GCA_000404065.3 Pinus taeda
TTTTTATGAAATTTTTGGAAATAACTTCTAATAAACCCTTTAAAAGGCTTGAAAATAAAAATTTGAATTTCTCAAAGGTTTATTAAGACTAGGGGTTTGATTCCCCAGTATGGTCGCCACTATGTTATCACTCAGAAGTCTTCCCTAGAAGTTATAAAAGAAGGAATAATTTGAGGTAACCACAAATCTAATATTTTAGACTCGGGTTCTAGCCAACCTAAGTCCAGAGAGGGTTCTCTCTTTATAATTTAACTTTGTTTTGAGTAGGATTTCAGGCTATTTCTTAGTGCTCATGACGTTTTGGTTTTGATTGGGTGGTGGACTTAAGAAAACAGATGGGCAGAACTAGTATTCAGGCCATTGGGCTATGGAGTTAATCAAAGAGTGGCTTAACTGGATCAAATCAATTACTAAAGGAGGAGTTCATAGGGCAGGCTAGCACAACAAAAAGCAAATCTTTAGGTTCAAATGGATGAGGTAGTCCTAACCAGGGTAAAAGAGCAATGAAGAATCCTTAAACCAGGATCAAGATGAAGAACAGAAGGAGATCAGTAGCAAAGGGATACTAAGAATCCTTTACTATGGACCTAAGGGGGGAAACTACGTAAGGGAGAAGTTAAGAATTCCCAGACCAAGATAGTTTAGTAGAAAACAATGAAAAAGAAAACAGTGAAGAATGAGAGCATTAAAGCTAATTTTGAAATATCATTCCTTGTTTACTATTCAGATTTCGTAGAGAAAACATGTGAATATTTATAACATGACGAGAAAACAATAATTAAACATGAAGAGATAATACTTATTTGGTTCCAACTGTGCACAAGAATCCAGTGAAATGTCTTTAGCTTTATTTCATGACCCAGCAAACCCAGTCCAGTCTTGAACACAATAACTCCTTAGCTTGATATAAATTGTCTACAGAAATGTATTTTAATCCACCCTAATTACTTCAAAATGCGAAGTATTTATACAAAAATTGTTACAAAATATCTCATAACAATTTGAGAATTATTCTAGGAAACCAAAAATATCTTCAAGCATGAAGATAGAGACAGATGGAGAACTACCTTCTTGCTGTCCCTTTTATTGTGATTGTGCTGGCTGTTGTAATTTGAATTTGTCTCTTTCAGTTGCTTTATAGCTGTGTGCTGGAATCACTTTAGCTCTTCAATCTACTGATACTCTTTACCCGCTACACTTTGACTCTGTTTCATCTCTTTTACCTGACTGCCATGTAGATTTACTGCAATAATCTTATAGTAAATCTGTTAATTTCATCCACCATTCAACTTCGGGTAATTTCATCTTTAGCATTTTTCTATATATCTCATCAGCCTCGGTGTACTTGGCAAAATTTGGCTTGTTGACGAACAGGTGCTTTATCTCATTCTCTAGAAAAAATAGATTTTCCAAATTATCATATAATACATTTCCCGTGGGCAGAGCTTTTACCCCTTAAGTACTAGCTTGGTTGTTGGCCAACTTGTTTAGTCTTTCAATGTAATAATCCTGAGTCATAAGATTTTCATGGATTACCATAGGATTGGGGTTCCTTTTTCCCTTAAAATACCAATCTTTGTCATAAATCTATCAATATCAGCTTGGATGCTTTGGCATCTTTTCTCAAGATTGAGCATAAGGTTCCTTTTGGTGAGAATCTTCTTGATTTCTATGATGGTCCCTGTCCTATCTTCTATGCCCAGTTCATCCAGCTGATACCTGTTCTTACTGTCAAGAGTGCTATCAATTGGTTGGCCTCTTCAAGCTTGTCTCCCAGCTCTTCTCTTGTCTTATGAATTGCTTCGGTGGCCACTTTTACCAGTTTAGTTTGCTCAAAAATTACTTGAATAGATGGCCAAATATCATTGATAGAGTCAATGATGTTGGCCCAGAGCATTTCCTTCATATCTCCTAGTGGTTGTTGCAATGTCAAGTCCTTTTCAAGTACTTTTGTCCTTTCTCCCATTCTTTGACTCTTCTGAGCTTCTTCCTTATGTTGTATTTGTGCAAGTTTGCAATCAGTTTCCAAACTTGACACTTTTTCTCTAAGCTTTTTAAGCTCAGTAGCCTAGATGGTCATTTCCTCCATGGCTTTTACCAATTCAATTGTCTTTTCTATGGATGTCCCTGCACTTGTAGGTGTACCTGTGACTGGCATATTTGTAGCTAGTGGAACTGTTGGTGCTAAGGAAGCAACCAATGTGGAGGGCACTAGTGTAGAGACTATAGGAAGGACAGTCTGGGGAGTGGTGGCCAACTCACTCTATCTAGACTGAATCAAGTTATCGAACTCTTTCTCTGTTTCTTTTAGTTGATTATTCAACTTAAAGACTAAGTCCATAAGCTCTTCCTCCTTCTGAGTTTCTAATACTTGAGCTGTTTATGGATGATGCAGGGGAGGGATTTCGAGCTTCTTTTTCAATGCATCTATGTCATCATTTTTATTTTTAATTAGCTTTTCTGCAGCTTTTACATCCTTGGGATCATGCCCCAGCTCTATGATTATGTCCTTTAAGGACTTTATCCTGGTATCCTTAGCCTGTGAAGAGGCCTTCTCTAACTAGAATTGCGCTGATATATTATTCAACGAATTTTGGAGTTGATGTGTTGCAATGGAATTGCTGGTCAATGTAGAATAGACCATTTCCTCGGTTTGTTTATGTAATTCTATTTGGTCGACAGGATGTATATCCTTCGCCAACACCTCAAAATCTGTCTTCGAGCAATCTGCTATAGACTTGGGCTGCTGTGTGGTAGGCTTCATGAAAGTCATTTGCATCTTACCTTCTTTTACATCAAAGGCTGACATTAGCCTTGTTTAATTAGTGGGAGCCATTTTAAGGTATTGTGCATAACTTTGGGCCTTCAATCTTTCATTTCTGGCCTTTATTTCTTTGTATTTCTCTCTAATGTCCTGGTTCTGGCCTATTGGAGCCTTGAATGAGGATACTTCTGTGCTCTGTTGTCTCTCTAGCATTTGAGCCTATGAAGTGGAAGGTTCTTGTGTACCTCCAGAGGGAGTGGTCTGCCTGATTTATGCTCTTTATGTACTTGTGGTTCCAGCTGTTTCCTCTGTGAAATCTTGTTCTGAAAAAGGATTTAACCTTTGCCTCTTCACATAAGTCTGTGCAACAGGTCTGCTAGAAGGAGTGGCCTCCTTCCTATCTCTATTGGGATTCTTCTCCTTATTTAGAGGAGTCTATACAATAGGAGGATTACTCATGATGTGTTCTGGCTGAGCCAACTCTTATGATATGTCTGGTTGTTCTGATTCTTCTTGCTCTTGAGGTCCTTTTTCTGCTAGTTTCTCATTGCGTTCCTGTGTTTCCCTTTGGGATTGGGATTCTCCTGGCACATGTACAAAGGAATATTCACCATGTCTTCTTTCTAGATCAATCAACACATTATTGACAGCAATTTCTGTGATATCCCTGTCTACTAGAGTGTTTTCCACCCTTTCCAATTGATTTGCATATTGTTCTATTTCAAGAATTCGATGGTGGATGTAAGGAGACAATTTGTTTTTCTGTCTTCTATTACAGATGACATCAAAGGGGTCATATCTCCAGATGAAGGCTTTTTTTAGTTTGAGCCCTTAAAGGATTTCCTCTGCAACTCTTCCAGCTTCTCTACTGTTACACACAAAGGGGCCTAGCTGGTCTTTAATTCAGAGTTGTGCCTTTTTCTTAGCCTTCACAAAATGTACCTCGTCAGAGTTGATTATTTTCCTGTAGTACTCCAGGGAAAATAATCTCATTGGGAGGTATCTTGGCAATTTGTAAGGCGCCAATTCACAACCATATATTTTGATTTTAGTGTGATTTTGGTACAAGTACCAATCTCCCTCTTTTTATTGTTTGGACAGCTGTAGGACCCTCCTGATATCTGCACTGATTCTTGGAGGAGGACTTCCTATCAGCATGGTCGCTACTGGATGCACAAATAGATCTATAAAATCTGTATAGGTGTATGGAGATTCATATTTGTGGATTAAAGGGGTCCATAAGACTACTGATCTAGGATTGCCTCTAGTGTCAAGCTTCTGAACAGTGAAGGTAAAATTGTCAGCTTGATAGTATAGAAAGAGATGATACAACACTGATGAGTACTTGAATACTCTCTCATTTTCCAATCACATGAACTGATCATGCATTTTATCTAAGATTAATTTGGCATAGTCAAACATGACGGCAAGGGGCTACTTAGGAGTGAAAATGGACATGTAGGCAAGAATAATTTCATCTACATACTCACTAGTAGTGTAGCCTAAAACACTTGATATCATTGATATGATGTCTTTGCCAAGCTGAGAAAAATAGGATGACATGTATGGAGGGGGATCCTTTGGTATGTGTTTTTATTCCACAATGAAGGTCTAGAATAATTGAGAAATTTTGGTAAGGGAGATTTTAGGGAATCTGTCAAGCAAGTCTCCAATAGAAAGGGGAGTAAGATTTTGACTAGGTTGCAGCTGCAACATTTCATTTATGGATTCAGCGGTGATGGTGAAAAGTATTGTCTGGTCGGGGGACATCATCGCTCTTAAGGTGAGATTGTAGTTCGCATGCCAATAGTGAACAATTTCGGGGAAGATATGGATGTTGGGGAATTGGTACTTGGGCAGGTTTGGTTCCCAAAGACCTATTTTGTTTTCATGGTTCAAGTACTGGTCTCTGTACCTGCAACATAATTTCAGTGGGGATTCTTCAACAGAGATATCTTTGATTTGAAAGTCTTTGTCTGCCAACGAGAGATGGTCTAAATCCTTGTGGGGAGTAGAAATTGGTAGGACATTCAATGCAACTGGCGCAACCATCCTTGGTTCTTGTGGATTCAAGGACAGGGGTGAAAGGTTTTCTGTCAAATTGGGGGAAACTTGGTTCAATTCGGAATGGTTTGGAGTTGCTGGGAAATTGTTTTACTGAATTACTTAATTAAAGTAATTGAGTAAAGGTTTGGGAATTAAATAGGGTTTCTCAATGATTTTGAGTAAATACCTGGTTTTGACTCTGAACGGATTGATGGACGACTGTGCATGGTTTGCAGGAAGCGTATGCGGCTGAAGTATGGTCTGGAAGTTCAGCAGGTTAGCAGTTGGACGTGGGTTGATGGTTGCACGTACTCTGGTGCTTGCATGGAGGTCTGAGCGGTATTTTTCACGATAAAACTAAAAACAATGAGTTTTTTTAGTTTTATTCGCAAAGTCAACTGTTTTGTCGGGTACACGGGGAAAGGTACATTTGGAGTTATGTAGGGGATGAGACGTTTTGTTGTCTAGCGAGAGGTGATAAGCGGGTTTAGATCGCACCGTTTTTGGGCTGGAATGGTTTCGAGGGGAGGCCACCTGATGCCACTCATCGGGCACCACGTAGCAGCGAGGTGAACTGTGAAACCACCCATATCGGGCAGGTAAAGGTCGGCCTTTGGAGGCCGCCTGATATGATCGTCAACCGTCAGATCAAATAGGACCTGATCATATAGTGGTCGGGGTGGGGATTATTCATGAGGTTTAATGGAGGCGCCCGACGAAGATTTTAAGAGTGATGGGTTTTAATTAATCACAGATTATAGCAGATTAAGGGCGTCGGGGGTGATTTCATTGGCGGAGGTCAATTATTAATTAACCATAATTCGGTTAATTAATTCATTTTATTCGGTGGAAGGTTTTGGTTCTTAATTAGTCGCTGATTGACTAATTAACCCATTAATCATTCATGATATTAATAAAGTTTATGTTTCAAACTTTAGGACGGGATATTAATATTAAGGGGTTTTAATAAATACATAGGGGAAAAGGGTTATTTTCTCGTGAGTTAATATAAATAAAATTACCAGTTAATATGAACGAAGGTGGAGAATGTTTTAGCGCTAAGTATAAAATGAATTCTTTGCAATTTGTTTTTGCTTTTCACATAGAAAACATAAAAACTTAGGCTAAGTGTATATTTGTGGGTTTTTGTAAAAGGGGTTTTTACATGGGAGGTGATCACTTTTCTAAGGTTTTATCCTTAGAGAAAAGGGGTTTATTAGGGGAAAGTAAGTTTATTTGGGAATATGAGTGAATTTGAAGGGGGATGAATGCTTATGAGGGGACCTTTAGTACTTAGGACCTATAAGTTATTGGGACGAGGTTCCGATCCCTCAAGTAGTAAGAGAAATGCTCTGAGCCCCTTTAACTTAAGATTTTAGGTACTTTAAGACTTTCCTTGGAAATTAGTTAAGTGAAAAATGTAATGAATGAGGGAGGTTAATCAGTTGACTTTGTGTACTTTGGTAAATGTTTAATTTTCATCCATACTTAGAAATTTGATGATGAAGGTGAATGATATGGTCTTGTTTAATCAAATATCACAATTCTGCAACCATTCAACTACTTACCCATCTACTCATCCTACCATTTTTACTTCTCTTTATTAGGGTGCACTTAAGTTGGCAAACCCTTTATTAAAAATTTTTCTTTTCTTTTACAAAAGTAATCTACCTAAGTCTAACCTTATTACATCCAAGGGCTTAGATTAAACAATTAAGCTCCTTTTATTTACTCTACCTAATCTAATTATCTGCCAAGGTTAAACAGTTTGGTCAGATTTTCATTCTCTATCTATAAACATGAAATTCAAAACATGGAATAAACAAGATTAAACTGTTTGATTACCATGTATTGTGGAATGAATAACAAGTTGCACACAATCATTATTATGTAGAAAAGTACATAGTAGTAGCATTTTGTCTTGCACACTTTCATGGTCATTTTGTTTTTGGGGTTCACATTCTTTCCTTTTTTGACCCTTTTTATTCTCTTTGTCCTTTGATTTTTCTTTTAAGACATACCCTCTTTACATTTTTTTAAATTTTTTGATTTTTTTTTTAATATGGAAAACATTTGTAGAAAGTAAAGGTATGTACATATTACAGATTTGACCTCAGTCATTAAAAAATTATGACTCCTATTGGTATAGGAACATAACAGGACACTAAATTGACCAAACAACTACTGACCCAACAATGAAGATAACTATCAATGTGATATTCTTTTCTTATCGATTCCCTTCCCAATCTGTATATGTGAATCCTTGGAGCTTCACTCCATCAGTCCTCTTGCACCATAAAAAAATTCTACTGTGCCTCTGAGGTATTTGAGTAGATGTTTTTCTTCTTTCTACTGAATCTTGGTAGGCTCCACCATAAACTGATTAAGCTGATTAACCGCAAAACAAATATCAGGCCTTGTGTTCACCAATTTAATCAAGGACTCCACCAACTATCTGTATATAGTTCCATATAATGCCTCTCCTATAGAAGCATTTTCTTTCCTCTAGTTAGTAGCTAGAGGAGTGTCCATGGGCTTGTAGTCCTTCATATGGAATCTTTGAAGGATTTCAGAGGTGTACTTATCCTGACCAACAAATGCCTCTCCATCTCCATGCCACACCTCCAAACCAAAAAAGTAGTGCATCGAACCCATATCCTTCATCTCGAACTCTGTTGCAAGGTCATCCTTGGAAGATTGGATCAACCTCTCATCTCCTCTTAGTATCAAATCATCTACATACAAGACTAAGATGAGTAGACTGTCATCTACCAAAATGTAGTAGATATTGACATCTAATTCAGCCTTAGTCAAGCCCAATGCACTGAGATAGGAATCTATGCAAGTGTACCAAGCATGAGGTGCCTGCTTGAGACCATAAAGGGCTCTCTTGAGTCTACACACATGTGTCTCCCTGTCAAATGTCTCAAATCCCTTAGGCTTCTCAATGTAGATCTCTTCCTCAAGCACACCATTGAGGAAGGTAGTCTTAACATCCATCTGATGGATCTTCCACCTAAACTGTGCTGCCAATGCTAGTATGGTCTCGATAGAAGAAAAACTTCCCATAGGGGAAAATGTCTCCTCATAATAAACTCCCTCTACCTGTGAGAAGCCTTTGGCCACAAATCTGGCCTTGTACTTCTACACATTGGCATCAACTGCATATTTCACCTTATACACTCACTTGGAGGCAATAACAGGTTTTCCCTAAGGTCTAGGCACAACCTCCCAAGAATCATTCTTCATGATGGAGTCATACTCATCTACCATGGAATCTACCCACACCCATTGGGAAACTGCCTAATCAAATGAAGAAGGCTCAAAATCAATCAGTTTTTTCATGAGCGCCATATATCTGGTATATCTGTCTAGTGATCTCCTTTGTGTGCACAAGGAGCTAGGAGCTCCAACGTGCTCTTGAGCATCCTGCACTAATCTGTCTTGTGATCTCCTCTATGTGCCCAATGAGCTAGGAGCTCCAACATGCTCCTAAGCATCCTGAAGAATTCTGTCTACCTCCCTAGTTCTCTTCCTCCCTTCTCTAGAAGGCTTTGTGTGAGTGGGTGCCTCCACTTGACCTACTCTCTACTCCTCCACATGTAGTTGCTCCACAACATCTCGTGGATCTGATTGGGGATCCTCCTTTAGAGCTCGAAGCTCCTCCTTTGGTGGAATGCTCTTACCTCACTCTAGAGAGATTTTCATGGCCTTCTCCTCATCAAATATGACATATCTCCTCACCACAGTCATCTTGAGTGAAGGCATATACACCAGGTAAATTTGAGGTGTCTCTGTGCATCCTACAAAGATCCCCATCTCTACAGTAGGCTCCAACTTTCTCCTGCTATCTTTGGAGACATGACAACAGACCATGGATCCAAAAATGTGAAAGTGGGAGATGTTAGCCTAGCTGGCAAAAGGCCCACAAATGGATCCATTAATGCTCTTGAAGTCTCCAAATTTGCTTAAAAATCACGCCAAAGGATCCAAGCATGCCCCAAAAGTCTTCAAAATCCTCTTAAGGATCGTTCAAAGTCAAAATGGTCGCAGGAGGAAAGCCCTTGGAAGGGCGGGAATACACTATCGAGATGCTCAAATCACACTAAAACCATGAAAAATCATTATTGTAGGTTTAATCTGGGCATCGCACAACAACCATTAGATTTCTCCGATCAACAACCTAGATCTAAGCGACAAATCGCATATTGTCCAGGGAGAGGGGACAGTCTAAGGGCGGACGCATGACACCACTGATTAGCGATCGCCGATGATCGGATTAGCAGGAGGCATATGTTATACACACACACACACACACACACACACGCACACGCACACATATATATATAAAGGGGCCCGGGCATTGAACGATCAACGATTGCGATAGGATCACATCAATGTATCGCATCGGTGCTATACCAGGGGGGGGGGCTATGCACATACAGACGGGCGACCCGATACCCGGACCGGACCGCGATATATATGAGAATATATTTTGAGATCCACGCCCATGCAGTTTTCATTGTTTGTTTGTTTGTTTGTTTTTTTTTGTTTTTTGTTTTGTTTTGTTTTGTTTGTTTGTTTGTTTGTTTGTTTGTTTGTTTGTTTGTTTGTTTGTTTGTTTTTTTTTTGTTTTTTGTTTTTTGTTTTTTTTTGTTTTTTTTTTGTTTTTTTTTGTTTTTTGTTTTTTTTTTTTTTTTTTTTTTTTTATTTATATGTATTTTCGTTATATAACGAAAATACAAAGGGAGCCAAGATAACGCCGATAACGATAAGACCTCGGACCCGACGGGTTATAAAATGATATATTAGAATATTTCAGGTCCAGGGAAAGCCATTTTTCAATGATTTTTGTGTATTTTCGTTGTTATAACGAAATACAAAGGAAGCTTGAGGTAATACAGTAGCGATGGAACCGGGACCCACTGGGTTTCCAGAATTAAAATATATCATATTTGAAATCCGTGTAAAGCCCATTTTCAATGTTTTTCACAGTGTTTTATGTATTTACAAAATACACAGGCCAGGCCGAATGCAACTTGCGATGGCGACAAGGCCGGATCCAATGGATAATTAAATAATATTTTAGGAATTTTGAAGTCCGAAATGAACAGTAAGGGGTAGGAATTCTCAGAATTGTTGTGCTTTCTATTCATAACAGAAAGCAATCACTATCCACATTTTAAAGAGATTTCTTAGGCTTGAAGAGCCATTTCACCACAGAGCAAGGGCAGAATCCACGACAAAGCGGTCATGGAGCCACAGTGCGCCACACAGCCAAATCAAACAAGATCGGGGAGCGCCAATAGCACAAACAACACAACAACCATCCTAACAAACATTATGGGGCATCTATGGCATGAGAGAGCTCCCAGGTGTCACAAAAAGCTTCTCAAAATATCTGAATATGGTTAGTCTTCTATCAGAAGAAGAAACCTCCGAACCATGCTGCCTATTGAGGGAATAAATCAGTTCAAGGGACAGAAGGATAGACTAAGACCCCTGAAGACTCAAAAGGCTTAGGATCATTGTAAACATGCTATAAATATTTGTTAGTAAGATGTAACAGAGGGTTCAACTTCTGGAGATTATTCCTCCTCTGTTCCTTCAAGCTCCTCATCTTTGTTCTAGAAATACAAGCTCCTTTGCTATTACATGTTCAATCCCCATTTTATTTACTGTCCTATGCTTGCACTTGAACAATTTGTTCATGTTTCCTTTGTGTTTAAGGCCAGATAACTGTCATCTTATCTCTGCTTTGATAACTTATATTTGCAAGCTTCTTCGCTGCCTGTAGCTAACCATTCATATGTGGTCATATATCCATCTGCCAGTATAGTCAGTATTCTCTTTTACTGCCTGTAGCTAGTCATTCATTTATGTTTATATATGCAATCTACTGTTATAATCAATGTTCTCCATGTATCCATTGAATTTATAAATTATTGAGCATTAGTGGTCTAAAGCCTTGTATTAGTGAGATCGTTCATGCATGTCTTGAGTGAAAACATAGCTGAAATGGTTATCTAACTTGATCCAAGCCATCATTTATTCCAATAGTTAAAAGAATAGTATTGAAGATTATATGTTACCAGGCATCTCCGAGCTACAACCTAGGAGAGTTTCCTGGAGTGCTAACATAATTGGAGCCGTTGTCGGGGAAACGACATAGATCCAACTTTGATGATAGACAAAGTCTAGGAACTTTTTTGGTTGCAATAATCTATCTGGTGACTCTACTGGAGGCTGAACCTCTTGGCGACTCCACTTCATTGTTCTGGCTCAGTTTGTGAGACATACTCGGAGAAATCCTCAAAAGCTACAAGCTGACCCAGTACTTGACCCTAAAAAGATCATCAAAGAAAGAAAGTTATCACAGAAACGAGCATCAGGTTTAGGTAAGCCTAAACAATCTCCTATATGTCATCAAGAAAGGCTTGTAATAGAACAAATACAGGTTGAGAGTATAGCATCTAATACTAGCAATGAAGAAAAACTTTCAGTGATTCATAAAGCTCCCTATTCTTTAGGTTCTCCTTTTTCTTTAAGCCCAAAGGAAACCTCACCTCCTATCCATCATACTCCTTTAGTCTTATCAGTCACTCCTCAACCCTCTATCATTCAGATTTCCAGTATTCTTTTAGCCACCACAACTATGGCAAGTCCACAAGAACCTACCAAAATGGAAAGAATCATAGCTGCTAGGTATGGACCTCTAATACTGCTCACTCCTTTGAATGCCATGCCTACTAGAGAATATCAGAAATATAGTCCTAAATTCACTGGGATTGTAGGTGTTATTGCTGAACAACATATTGAGTCATTTTATAGCTATGCTGATAATCTGGACATTAGTGAAGATGATGTCTGGATGAGAGTCTTTGTCCAAAGCTTAGATGGAGAGGCTAGAAAATGGTTCAGAGAACTAACCCCAAGATCTATAACAGATATTGAAGCTTTAGATGATGCATTCCTAAAGCATTGGGGGGATAAGAAGGATCTCCTCTACTACCACACTGAGTTTGGCAACTTAAAGAGAGAAAATGGTGAGTTGCCGTCTGATTTCAATAAGAGGTTTAACCGTATGTACAACAAGATACCAGCTGAAGTAAAACACACTACTACCTCTGCTAAACTCACCTATGCCAGTGCTTTTGATTCTGATTTCTACCTACTGTTGAGGGAGAGGAAATGTGCTACTTTGGCTAACATGTAGGATGTAGCCTTGGAAGTGGAATCAAACATTATGGCCGTAGAGAAGCTCAAGGGAAATGTTGATAGAAGAAGATAGAGGGGCGAGTCTTCATCATCCTCTGATCCTAAGATAGATAAAATGACCAAAATGATTGAGTCATTAGCCTCTGAAATATCCAAATTAGAGGTTGAGCAACACCCAGGGAAAGGAAGAGTGCCTAATACCTTTGCCCCAAGAAATCCAAATCCAAATCCATATGGAAGAATGAATGAGCATTTGTAGATTTTGCAAGGAAACAAAGATGCAAATGAAGACCAAAGGGTGAAGGCTCCTTTTCAGAATGCAGTCGTGGAAGAAGAGAAGTTTGAAGAAGATGATGAGATCCATTGTCTAGAAGACAAAGGCAATGCTTCCTTTTTGACCTCAGCTGCCTATGAAAAGTCATTTTGCAATGACCAAATCAACCAAGAAGGGGATGGTGAAGCTATTCTACAAACTGTAGATCAACAAAGATATAATTTGAGGTCGAAGATAAATAATGCTAAGGAAACTCCTGTTCAAAGAGCTGTTGTCCCTGCAGTACAACAAGCTAATAAGCAAAAACAACTGGCAGTTGATCCCATCGTCCTCCAAGCTCCAGCTCATGAGGTAAGAGGTCTTGAAAAGTCTCCTTCTCCTTTCAATTTTCAATCAGAAATTCATAAGCTAAAGATACCCATGCCTCTGACTGAACTATTGAAGAATGAGTCCTTCAAAAGATCCATCCTCGAGGCCCTTGAGTCTAAAGCCATCCAAGCCTCCACTAACTGTGTGAATCTACAAGATGACAAGCTAGGCATTATTCTCAGCCCAATGATTGAAAATTGTGAAGATATATCCCCATCATTCTATGTCTCACTGACTATTCGTGATAAAATAATTCACAACTGCCTTCTGGACACTGGAGCCAGCAATAATCTAATGCCCAAGGCTGTCATGGATGAGGTGGGTCTTGACATCACTAAGCCTTATCATGACCTGTTTTCTTTTGACTCTAGGAAAGTGAAATGTCTAGGATTAATCAAGGACCTAGCCATCACTTTGTCTCAGCTGCCTATGAAAAGCATGATGATGGATATTGTGGTAGTAGATGTACCTCCCAAGTTTGGCATGTTACTTTCCAGGGTTGGATCAAGAGATTAGGTGGATCATTACAAAATGATTTGTCCTATGCTACTGTCCCAGTTTTCAGAGGTGAGAGTAAGAGATTATACAGAGAGGCGCAATTGGCTTATATAATCAGCGATGAAAAGAATCCCACCAATCATCCCATATATGCTATTGACACTGATTTTGGAGCTTGCATCATTCATATTGAAGAATCTCAATTGGCCTCCACGCAGCTCAGGAAACCAGTTTGCCAGATCGCTGGGGAAGAAAACCCATAGATTTGGGATATGTTTTTTGATGGGGCTTGCTCTAAATAAGTTGCAGGAGTAGGTGTAATCCTTGTGTCCCCAACATAGGAACACATTCATTTATATTTCAAATTAACCTTTCAGGTCACAAACAACATAGCAAAGTACGAAGCTTTAATTCTGGGCTTAACCGCTGCTAAAGAAATGGGCATCAAAGGCTTGAAAGTGTTTGGAGACGTAGACCTCATTATTTAGTAGGTAAATAAAACTTTCCAAGCTAAGCATCCAAGGCTGAAGCAATACAGAGATGAGGTATGGAGGCTCAAGGATTCTTTTAATGATTTCAACATTTCTTATATTCCAAGAATGAAGAACCAGCTTGCCGACTCCCTCACTGTCTCTGCTAGCATGTTTATTCCTCCTTTGCCTCCCAAATTGACATGTGAAGTTCAAGTAAAATACAGACCATCTCTGCCTGACAATGTCAAATATTGGAGGTTTTTTGAAGATGATGTGGAAATTAACAGGTTTTTGCAAGTCGTGGAGGAATTTTTTGAAATGCACATTGATCAGGGAAATGAAGCCATGGTAAAATGTGGCCAACCCAAACTAAAAGCGAGATCGACCAAAGAAGCATCATCCAGCTGCCCAACAATCATATACCAAAGGGATTGGTGCCTCTAGAGAAGCTTTTCGATCATAATGATGTGCCCTATAAGCCGACCAAAACAGAGAATGAGTCCGCTGTCTGTAAACATAATATAGGGAGCCCAACCTATGTGAAATTCATCAATCTTTCCATGCAGTTGTCCTCTGCCCAGAATTCTGAGTATTGCACCCTCATGAAGCAATTCACTGACATTTTTTCCTGGGAATACAACGTTCTTAAAACTTATGATGCAGACATCATTCAACATAAGATCCCACTGGAAAAGAATACCACCACTTTTAAGCAGAAGTTAAGACCTATTGGACCTCTCTTATTGCCTTTGATTGAGAAAGAGATCAAGAAGCCGTTGGATGCCAAAATTATAGTTCCCCTAAGGTATTCAAAATGGATAGCTAACCTTGTGGTAGTAAGAAAGAAAAATGGGGAAATTAGACTTTGTGTTGACTTCAGAAATCTGAACAAGTTCTCTAAAAAGGATAACTACCCCCTGCCTAAGATGGAACACTTGCTGCAAAGAGTTTCAGGGGCTAGAGTCATGTCTTTCTTATATGGATTTTCAAGTTACAATCAGATTGCTGTATATCTTGAAGATCGGGAAAAGACTGCCTTCACTACTCCTTGGGGCACTTTCATGTACTCCAAAATGCCTTTCGGACCAATGAATGTTGGACTACTTTTCAGAGGGCCATGGACATAGTTTTTTTGGGAGAGAAGGACAAGTTTGTCCTTATTATCTCGATGATATAATAGTCTTCTTCAGCAGCCACAAAGACCATTTACAACACTTGAGGAAGATTTTCCTAAAGTGTAGACAGTTTGGAATCTCAGTGAACCCAAATAAGTCACAATTTTCTCAAGAAAAAGGCAAACTTCTGGGACATATCGTTTCTACTGAAGGTGTGAAGATTGATCCAGCAAGAGTTCAAGCCATTCAGACATTTTCCATCCCAAGGTCGAAAAAGGACATCAATACTTCCTGGGTGAGATTAACTTTGTAAGGAGGTTCATTCCAAACTTTGCATAGCTAGTAAAGAATATCACTTCCATGCTGAAGAAAGGATCAAAAATAAAATGGACAACTACTTCAAGAAGCTCTTTTGAAGCCATCAAGCAAGCTATCATGGAAGCTTCCACTCTAATCAACCCAGATTACACTATGGGGTTTTACATCTTCTCTTTTTCCTCTTATGATACACTTGCAATAGTTCTGTTGCAGAAAAATGATGAAGGCATAGAGCACCCCATTGTCTTTTTCAACAAAACTCTAAGGGATGCTGAATTAAGGTATGACCTTATTGAAAAACAAGCTTATGCTCTCATTAAAACTTTGAAAGCATTCATAATTTATATTCTGCATTCCAAAGTAATTGCATATGTACCTTCAGCCTCAATAAAAGATATCTTAACTCAGTCAGATTTTGATGGAAAGAGGGCAAAATGGATTGCAAAATTCATAGAATTTGACATAGAGGTGAAGCCCACTAAGCTTGTCAAAGGCCAGGGCTTGGCTAAGCTTATGGCTGAAGAAAATTGCAGCTTGTTAGATATAAATTGCATAGGTCTAAATTTAGATAATGAACAAACAGAGGGAACAATAGAAGAGCAAAAGCAGAATCAGTCTCTAGCTGAAAATCTAGCCACATGTGAATGGTATTACAACATAATTCATTTTTTGCAAAAGCTAGAAGTCCCTCTAGGGCTTAGCTCAAGTCAAGCTCGTGCCATTAAACTCAGATTAGCAAAATTCCGCATTAATAAAAATATGCTTTATTGGAAAAACCCATCAGGAATCCTCTGGAGGTGTCTAGATAAAGAATGGTCTGTAGAGGTCATACACCAATTCCATTCTAGCATTTGTGGAGGACATCATTATTAGAAAACTACAGCTCACAAAATCTTGAGGGCTGGATATTATTGGCCTACTCTGTTCTCTGATGTGTTTTCTTTTGTAAAAGCTTGTGACAAGTGTCAGAGGTTTGCAGGAAGACAACAACGAAAATCTCTGCCCCTGAAGCCAATGCATGTCAATGGTCCCTTCCAGTAGTGGGGCTTAGACTTTATAGATGAGATCAACCCACATTCTAGTGGCCAACACAAATGGATTTTAGTAGCCATCGATTAATTCACCAAGTGGATTGAGGTTATACCCACTAAGAATGCCAATCATCAGGTTGTCATAAAATTCTTAATGAGAATATTTTCACTAGATTTGGTTGCCCAACCATACTAGTCACTGATAATGTAGCAACTTTCAAGGCAAAAGAATTGATGGATGTGACTGAATCCATGGGAATTCAAGTGGTGCATTCTACCTCATATTATCCTCAAGGCAATGGCCTAGCAAAATCATCTAACAAAAGTCTGGTAAGGGTAATAAAAAAGATGTTAGAGGACAACAAAAAGAGCTGGGATTCCAAGATGAAGTTTGCACTATGGGCTGACAGAGTTACCATCAAAAAATTCCATAGGGAATTCTCCATTCAAACTAGTTTATGGTGCTGATGCTATTTCCCCATCCAGCTCATTCTCCCTGTGGCTAAGTTCTTGCAATAAGAACAAGATGAAGAGAATGACATAGTAAGAAGAATGAATAACTTGGTTGAACTACATCAAATAAGAAAGCAGCTCGTTGAGAAATCAAAGGCTCATCAGAAGGCAATCAAAGAAACCTTTGACAGGAAGGCAAAAGTGGACAATTTCCAAGTTGGTGATTAGGTGCTTAAATGGGATGCATTTAAGGAAAAGAGAGGTAATCATGGCAAGTTTGACTCCTTATGGATAGGTCCTTTTGTCATCGCTCAAGTTCAGCACAACAATACGTTCATCCTGCACAATCTAGAAGGAGGAGATACTTTTGGTAGCCCAGTAAATGGGTGGTTCTTGAAACTCTATTTCATTTAAGGCCTTAAAGCCTTGGTATTGTAAATATGTTTTTCTTTCAGTTTTTATGTTTATGCTAAAAAGACTCCATGCCCAATGGAACACTAGAAGGAAGATTTAATTCTTGTTTTACAGGAAAGGCATTGATCTGAGATCCTTGAAATCTCACAGAGAGGATTTCATTCCCAGAAGGAGCCAATGTTAGCCTAGCTGGCAAAAGGCTCACAAATGGATCCATTAACGCTCTTGAAGTCTCCAAATTTGCTTAAAAATCATGCCAAATGATCCAAGCATGCCCCAAAAGTCTTCAAAATCCTCTTAAGGATCGTTCAAAGTCAAAATGGTCGAAAGAGGAAAGCCCTTGGAAGGGTGGGAATACACTATCGGGAGGCTCAAATCACTCTAAAACCATGAAAATCATTATTGCAGGCTTAATCTGGGCATCGCACAACAACCATTAGATATGGCCAATCAACGGCCCAGATCTAAGCGACAAATCGCATATCGGCCAGGCAGAGGGGACAATCTAAGGGCGGTCGCATCGGTGAGGGGCATATGTTATATATATGTGTGTGTGTGTGTGTGTGTGCCCAGGCATTAAGCGATCAGCGATTGCGATGGGATCGCATCGCTGTATCGCATTGACGCTATACCAAGGGGCGGGGCCTATGCACATACAGACGGGCGACCCGATACCCAGACCCAACTGCGGTATATATGATAATTCATATATTTTGAGATCCACGCCCACACAATTTTCATTGTTTTTTTTTTTTATATATTTTCGTTATATAACGAAAACACAAAGGGAGCCAAGACAACGCCGATAGCTATAAAACCCCGAACTCGATGGGTGCTAAAATGATATATTAGAATATTTTAGGTCTGGGGAAAGCCATTTTTCAAAGATTTTTGTGTATTTTCATTGTTATAACGAAATGAAGGAAGCTTGAGGTAGTGCGGAAGCGATGGAACCCGGACTCGATGGGTTTCCAGAATTAAAATATATCATATTTGAAATCTGTGTAAAGCCCATTTTCAATGTTTTTCACAGCTTTTTATGTATTTACAAAATACACAGGCCAAGCCGAATGCGACTTGCGATGACGACAAGGCCGGATCCAATGGATAATTAAATCATATTTTAGGACTTTTGAAGTCTGGAATGAACAGTAAGGGGCGAGAATTCTCAGAATTGATGTGCTTTCTGTTCATAACAAAAATCAGTCACTATCCGTGTTTTAAAGAGATTTCTTAGGCCTGAAGAGCCATTTCACCACAGAGCAAGGGCAAAATCCACGACAAAGCGGTCATGGAGCCACAACGTGCTACACAACCAAATCAAACAAGATCACAGAGTACCAACAACACAGACACAACAACAACCATCCTAACAAACATTATGGGGCATCTCTAGCACGAGAGAGCTCCTAAGCGTCACAACAAGCTGCTCAAAATATCTGAATATGGTTAGTCTTCTGTCAGAAAAAGAAACCTTCGAACCATGCTGCCTATTGAGGGAATCAATTAGTTGAAGAGACAGAAGGATAGATTAAGACCCCTAAAGCCTCAAAAGGCTCAGGATCATTGTAAATAGGCTATAAATAGTTGTTAGTAAGATGTAACAGAGGGTTCAACTTCTGGAGATTATTCCTCCTTTGTTCCTTCAAGCTCCTCATCTTTATTCTAGCAATACAAGCTCCTTTTGCTATCACATGTTCAATCCCCATTTTCTTTACTGTCCTATGCTTGCACTTGAATAGTTTGTTCATGTTTCCTTTGTGTTTAAGGCCAGATAATTGTCATCTTATCTCTGCTTTGATAACTTAGATTTGCAAACTTCTTCGCTTCCTGTAGCTAACCATTCATATGTGGTCATATATGAATATGCCAATACAATCAATACTCCCTTTTGCTGCCTGTAGCTAGTCATTCATTTATGTTTGTATATGCAATCTGCTGTTATAATCAGTGCTCTCCTTTTATCCATTGAATTTATAAATTATTGAGCATCAGTGGTCTAAAGCCTTGCATTAGTGAGATCGTTCATGCATGTCTTGAGTGAAAACAGAGCCGAAATGGTTATCTAACTTGATCCAAACCATCATTTATTCCAATAGTTTAGAGAACAGTATTGAAGATTATATGTTACCAGGCTGTGGAGTATTAAAGAAGGTATGTTTTTGATGATTATTTCAGCGTCTTTTCATTAGAACTTACAAACCTTTTTGCATCTCTCGGAAAATGATAAAGAATTGTAATAAAACATGTGAGATTAATATGCAAGACGAAAACATTGACAATTGTTATTTCCTTATTCAGGAAGGAGGAAAAACGAGAAGTTGCCGTTCCAAAGGAAAGGACAAGGATGGGTTAACCACTGTCCCTTTGACGGGAGACCGTATGCAAACAAGGCAAAGCAAATCAAAGCGAATTAGCTCGGGAAAGGAAGTGGAGATATCAGCTCGGCGCAGGAAAGAAAAGAAATGACTGAGGACTAATGGTTCGACGAATCCCTCAGGATCCTTGATCCTGAGGGATTGTTGTTTTATCTATTTCTGCACTTAGATATCTCCGCCGTCACCCTTATAAAAGGGGCAACACTGTTAGCTCGGGAGAGGAGAGTTAGATATTGTTACGGTTTTATGTAATTTCCTTTAAGATCAAAACTTTGATCATCGAGTCTCGCAAAGAACTACTCTACTATAATTCTACTTGATGCATTAATACAAACTTGGTTACTATTTCATCTTTGAGTCTGGAATAACTTCAAGCGGTGTACCCTTGGAGGCGAAGGGCCTGGCCCTGGAGGACACTTGCTCTTGTACCATTACGCTTGGTTTTTGCATGGTTTGCTTGTCGACGTTATTTGGTAATCTGATGTGTTTTATAAATTTACATCACATGCTCTGTTATGTTTAATTTATTAAGGTTTCTAAAGACAGAACTATTGTATTGACTCTACATCATATTACTGTTCTTTTAGGTGTTGATATAATACTGCTAGTCTTTACAGAATACTATTGCTGTTCCATTATAGAGCCTTTGTGCTGTGCACTTTTTCATTAAACATTACATAATTCATCTTGGAAGTTATGTTCCTTGCGATTGTTGGATTTATGAACAATGCTGTTCTATTTTGAAATGCAGTCGTATTCTTTCTAACTGAGGTGATAACTGGATCAGATTACTATTTAAGTGTGATGTGTGTACATATGGTTTTCAAGCGCTGTTCCATAATTTATCAGTAATCAGTGCTGTTCCATTTGTGTGTGTTATTCAATCCACCCCTAAGAGTGAAGGATTGCCATTAATGCATTTGATCTGATAGACTAAGGCATTACTGTTTGTTAGACTTAGTTGTTGTTCTATTTCTTAACTGCTGTTCCTTTTCCGATTTGCTGTTCCATTTCAGGTTCGCTGTTCCATTTCAGATTTGCTATTCCATTTCAGATTTGCTATTCCATTTCTTAATTGCTGTTCCATTTCTTATCTGCTGTTCCATTTCTTGTTATTGGTGTGAAGAACGATCTCAGGCTGTAGTGAGAATTGACATCTACTTTCCGGCTCCCAGATCCATGATCTGTTCTTTGATTTCCTTTTTCATCAGTTTCCAAAGGGATGGGTTATTGCTACCGAACCCTTAACTAATAAATTGCTTAGTTTTCTGAATGTGCGATTTAATCTTTTGAAGTAGTTAAGCTGTAAACAAGCATCCGTTTACTCTTGTATTTTCAAACATTGTGCTACTAGCATTACTCTGGCAAATGATAGCCTCAGACTGAGACACTCTTTGAATAACAAAACATTCCCAGATTGACATATTAATGTGAGGTAATTAGAGGTGAAAGAGACCATTTTTATAGCTCCACATTTTGGCGTCGTTGCCGGGGAAAGAGTGTAGCCATTTCAGAGTAGTGTACGAACCTGCTAGGGAAGAATTGGGTTTTGAAAACGAAAGGTAAGAACCTACGTGTGGAGCATGTAAAATCCCTGCTCCTCTGCCCTCTTTCCTATAGATTTGCTGCTGTTTTGTTTGAGTAGGATTTAGTAGTTAATTTGAATGCATGACTAAGCAGAAAAAGCCAGGAAAAAATTCCAAACCTCTACCCAAGCTAGAAAAAGCTAAGGGGCCGGTGACCCTTGGCCGACCAACCTTTATAGACGAAATCTACAAGAAAGCAGAATCTCAGCCCTCAGTAGGACCTAGGAAAATTATTTCTAAACAACCTACTAGTTTTTTGAGTGTTTGATCGGAGAATCCACAGTAAGAGAATTTTTACACCGATCAAACACTCAAAAAGCACAAACCACAGATCAAACACTCAAAAAGCACAAACCACAGATCTCTGAAATCCAACCTACTAGTTCCTTTCAGGCTACAAGATTACTATCTGTAGCCTTTGCTGAGGTGCATAATCAAAATGAGGAGAAGAACTTTCAAGAAATTGAAAATTCTACTCCAGAACTATTGCAGGAAGGGAATTTCAGTAATCTTTGTGAAGGAGGAGGAGGGATAGGGGAAATTGAGGAACCGAGATCTCCTCTTGAGACAACCCAGCCATTGAACAACCCAGACAAGGGAAGTGCTGCAAAAATCATCTTTGAAGAAACTCAATCTCCTCAGACATTAGGCACTCTCATTATCCCAAATAGAGGAAGTGCTATTAAAACTATTTGTGTTAAATCCATTCCCTCTCAACCTAGGAATACCCTCCTAGATATCCCAGAAGGTTATTGGCATATATTCAACCCAATGGCTCAAAACCAGCTGAAAACTCAAACCTCTACATTACAATACCCCATAGTGGATTCTGCAGCAAATGCGCCTATGAAAGCAATCCCTCTTCAACATATCCCTACATTCCACGGTCTTACATTAGAAGACCCGGATGAATTTTTATTTGAATTTGATGTACTGTGTAGGGGATATGATTACACCACCGACCCCCAGAAACTGAAACTATTTCCCTCTACACTAAAATGGGCTGCTTTAAGATGGTTTATGGGATTAGGTGGCGGGGTTATAAATAACTGGGACCAAATGAAAGAATATTTTCTAAAGAAATATCAGGACTATTGCAGGTCTAGAGAACTGAAGGACGAAATATTCCAGATGATAGCTAGACCAAACGAAACATTAGACGAGTATGTGGAACGTTTCCAGTATAATATACAAAGATCTCCTTATGCATCACTACCTTTACCTGATAATGTGTTAAAAACAACATTAATAAGGGGCATGAAGGAACAATGGATTGAAACATTAAACATTATGGGAAACTGAGATATTTATCAAGAAAGTTTTGCTGACATTATTGATTTATGTATCAGGAGCTCGAGAGGCAGCACAAGAGTAAAACCGGAAGAACATGATCGGTTTGTAAGAGAATAAAATTTCGACAGAAGGAGTAACGCGTGTAGAAATTGGAAATTTATTGGAAAATTTTAAAACTGACATACTAGGGACACTACACAACGTGGTGTTATGTAGGCCAAACAAAAGCAAATGGAGACAGAACAGAATTTGGCAATCTTCTGTCCCCGATGCAGGAAAAAGCATAGCCATAAGGAGTGTCCACTGGATGCAGTCCAAACATGCACCATTTGCACAAAAGATCACCTTACGGAGAGCTATCCCTCACTTCATGGATTGAAAGCAGTATATAAGGAAGCAGAAGAAGAACCAGAATCAATGTATTTTCTCAACCAGTGCCGTCAGTGGCAGTCGCGACAATCTGGTATGTTTCCAAGCCCAACTTCTTCTTTTCAGCTTCCGCAGTATAATGCTCAACAATATAATATATGGCAAAGTCAATTCCAACCCGCATTTCCAAACTGGTCACCACAGTAGTTTCCTTCCTCAAACCTGTGGCTGAATCGGCAAGCTAATCTGGTTGGCCGAATCTTCCTTATACCCCACCATATTGACAAAGTAATGCATACCCACAACAATGGACTCCCCCTACTTCACAAAGTTCAGCCTGGCAGACAAACTGGCAGAGACCAATGCATCAGCCAGTAGGAACCATTCCGCTCCCTCAACCTACACTGCCAGCCTTACAACAAAATCCCCAGTCTAATCTGAGGCCACAACTCCCAGCCCAACCCAACCCCAATCCAAATAACAGACCAGTCCAATCTCTCCAAATCATAGAAACACCAGAAGTAGGAGGCGATCTGAGGGAGTGTAATGATCTTCAGTTAAGATCTGGGCGTATTATTGAAACCGAGGGAGATAAGACAATTCAGGTTGAAAATCAGTTACCTAGAGAATATCTGTCACAAGAAGAGGATGTGAATAAACAACAAACTCATAATCAAGCAACCACATCCTCTCCCCCGTTCCCAGAACGATTAGTCATACCTCGACCTATACAATATCATGATTTTGACATTCTAGGAGAATTACAAAATTTGTACATAGAAGTTCCATTCCTCCAAGCCATTCAAGACATCCCGATATACACAAAAACTATCAAAGAATTGTGCATAAAGAAACCAAGGAGGAATATAACAAATAATCCAAGAGTCTAAGTAGTCGGCACTCTATCTGACTTATTATCAGGAAAAGAAACACCCATTAAATACGAAGACCTAGGAAATACAATAGTAACTGTCCAAATTTATGGTCAGACCCTGTTCAATGCCTTAGTTGATCTAGGAGCTGCAATCAATATCTTAACAACCACTACTTGCCAAAATCTAGGCATTTCATTTGTAGAACCCACCTCTACCTTGCTAGAATTGGCTGACCGATCTGTGGTTAGGCCAGAGGGCACACTACATGATGTCATGGTCTCTGTTGACTCCTGGGAATATCCAACCAATTTTCTGATAATAAATCCCAAAACCCAACTTGATGGACATCCATTGATTTTAGGTAGACCTTGGCTCGCCACTACCGATGCCTATATTGGCTGTCGGCTAGGAAATATGATCATAACCAGAGGAACAGATATCAAGAAAGTTCTATATCCTCCAGCGCAGCCAAGTGTCACATTAGTCAAAACTAATAGGCACCCTATATCATACCTTACTGATAACATTAGATCTCCATTAACTATACAAGAGGCACTTGATTTCAAAGACCAAACAAAAGACGATGCCATTAATAATTTCATTAGTCAAACTGAACTCACATCTCACACACAATGTTATATGATAAAAGCAACATTTGATAATGAATTAGAAGAAGATCCTCTGAAAGATACACATGATCATACAATACTTGTCACTTCTGTTGCAAATAGTAAAATTGTGGAAATTGAACCGAGAAAAACCTTAAACATTAATGCCAACCTCACATCCGAACAAGAAATGAAGCTCATCCATGTGTTAAGGAAATATAAAGAAGAATTTGCATGGGACTACCCTGACATGAAAGGAATTGACCCCCAGTTATGTACACACCACATTTACATAGAAAAAGATGCGGGACCTGTTCGACAGCCTCAGAAGAGACTAAATCCTCATCTAAAAGATGTGGTAAAAGCTGAACTTCAAAAACTTTTAGATTTCAATTTTATCTACCTTATCTCTGATAGTAAATGGGTCTCTCTGCTTGTGGTGGTACCAAAAAAGAATGGGAAATGGAGAATCTGTGTGGACTACAGAGAGCTAAAGAAAGAAACACAAAAAGACCACTTCCCTCTCCCATTCATCGACCAAGTATTAGACACTTTGGCAGGAAATAAATTCTTTTCTTTCCTGGATGGCTTCGGTGGATACAATCAGATTCAGATTGCCCCTGAAGACCAAGACAAAACTACTTTTACTTGTCCTTGGGGAACATTTGCCTACCGAGTTTTACCTTTTGGCTTATGCAATGCTCCTGCCACATTCCAAAGGGCTA
>APFE031043348.1:70094-88777 GCA_000404065.3 Pinus taeda
AACACTGTGCTACTAGCATTACTCTGGCAAATGATAGCCTCAGACTGAGACACTCTTTGAAATAAAAAAACGTTCCCGGATTGACATATTAATGTGAGGTAATTAGAGGTGAAAGAGACCCTTTTTATAGCTCCACACAGGCATATCCAAGTTGCAACTTAGAAGAGTTTCCTGGAGTGCTAACATGAGACATCTAACTTCCTCCCAGAGAAAGGATCTTTAGTTGTGACCATTCCAAGAATTTTTTGGGGTCCTGTTCTGCAAATAAACAATCATATTGCATGCTTCTGCCCACAGGTATAGTGGTGGTCCTTGATCATGTAATATTTCTCTTGCAACCCCTATAATTATTCTATTTTCCATCTTTGCCATTCCATTTTTCTATGGGTTGTAAGGTGCAGTCAACTCCCTTCTAATACCTTCCTTGGCATATAATTATTTGAAGGCATTAGATACATACTCTCCTCCACTATCACTTCTCAAGGATTTAATTTTTTGTCCAGTCTTATTTTCAACTATGGATTTGAATTTAATAAAATTTGAATAAACCTCATATTTCTTCTTCATAAAATAGATCCAACATTTACGGGAAAAATTATTTACAAAGATGACATAATACCTGTGCTTTGCAACTGAGACTGTAGAAAATCATCCACACACATCTGAGTGAACTCGCTCCAATATGGCTCCAACTCTGCTATCTCGGACTTGGAAGGAGGATTTAACATATTTTCCAAGAGTGCATTCCTTGCAAACATCATGTTGATCAAGGGTGCATTTGGGAAGTCCAATGGTGATCTGCTGCATTATTTTCAAATCTCCATGGTGTAGGTGTCCCATGCGCCTATGATATACCTCTCCAACATCTCGACCTTGAACATGTTCTGCCTTGTTTCTCAATGCAACACATGAATCCACCTCTATCTTGTAGATATTTTTAACCCAAACACCAATTTGTTTTACTTCTCTAGTAGCAACATGTTCAAATAAGCTTCCCCTCACTAAACACCACATCATATCCACGGTCTTCATTTACAACTATAGAAACTAATTTTTTCTTCAGACGAGGAACATAAATTACATTATTTATGTGAAGATGAGGGTCTAACTCCCTCTTAAAGTGACAATGACAATCCCTTTGGTACTATACCTCCCATCATCTCCAAGTTCTATGTGTAATTGTAGGTCCTTCTCCTCCAGGCCACTTAAGAACTCCTTATTTCCTCTCATATGAAATGAAGCACCAGAATCTAAGTACCATACACTACCGCATACAATACTTTCCATGCATGCAATGAGGGTGAAATCCAACTCGAATTGTGATGTGATTGCATCATATCCTGCTGCTCTTGCAGACTTCTTATTGGATTTCTTGTGCGAACACTTGGTTGCATAACGTCCATACTCATGGTAGTGAAAAAATTTAATTTTACTGAGATGTTTATTCTTGCCATGGTTTTGGCTGGATTCTACCTTGCCTTGGTCCTTCTTGCCCTTGGATTTCTTTCTTTTACCTGCAAAAGTAAAGTTTTCTTCCTCATCATTTTTAGAGGTGATACCATCTCTAAGGTTTCTTCTAATCTCCTCCTGCATCAAATCAGACTAAAGTCTCTTCCAATCTTGAAGCTTGTCTCTTCCATTAATTCAATCTTGATATCTATGCCAGGATTTTAGATAGCCCAAGAGTGCTAATCTCACAAGTTTAGATGATGGAACATTTTATCCAACTCCTCTAAGTTCATCTCTCACCTAAGTGAATCTGGATAGGTATTGAACAATAGTTTCATTTTTACCCATTTGAATGTTCTTGAGCTTGTCTCTCAATGCCAATTTCCTAGAATCATTATTGCTTTGGAAATATTTGTGAGAGTTTTCCACATTGAAAATGGAGTCTCCATGCCATGAAAATTCAAAACTACATGAGCTCGGACTCCCTCTAGAATAATCCTCCTAGCTTTTGCTGTATCTTTCTTCCATTGTGCCAGCGGTTGTGCATTTGATGCTGTTGGTTTTGGATTATCAGTTCATATGTATTCCAATACTCCATTGTATTCCAACACAACTTCCATCCTATATTTCTAAGAATAGAATTTTGAAGTTCCCTCCAATTCATATGCAAGTCTCAATCCATTGAAAGACATTGTTCTTGCACTAAAGAAAACTTGCACCAAAAAATCTGCATATCAAAATTTCTTTGAGAGAATATTTGGAGCCTGGTTTCTACATAGTTTTCAATAACTTTGATACCATGTAGAAATAACTCAAAATTTTCAGTTGCTAATGTATTTAGTGCAACAACCTTAGTGAAAATTCCATGTAATAAAATTTAATAAAGGCAAAATAATAACCATGGATTATGGGACACTTAGTCCACGCTGAATGTTGGGAAAAACATCTTAGTGTGGGTGTTCGTTTGGTTTATTATGGCTAAGGAAATTGGAAAACGCAATGGCTAAGGCATTTGTAAAGGAAAAGTGGCATTAATTTGCATTTTATTTATGAAAATAATGAAAATTAGGAGAAAAGGAAGGTGACAGGTCACATGTTGCATGTGAGGAGGAAAATGAAGAAAATAGAGGCCTAATTGATCAAAATGCTTCTAAGGATTAGTTGGCACCTTTTTGTCAGTGTTACCTTCTATCAGTTCAATTTTGGAGTTCTCTCTCTATTCTATCTCTCTGACACTCTTAGACACCTAGAGTTTTCTTGGAGTATTTCAACATTGGATCAAGAAAGGCAAAGGAGGCGAAGATGAAGCAACTACAACAGAATTCTTTGTAGGTATTGATTTGCATGTGTGGTTTCCTTGCTATATTTGGAATGCATGGTGTTTCATGTCTGTTCTTGGTTCTCTTTTTGTCATTGGCATGGTTTTTTCCAAGTGTGACAATGTTTTTCAGTCTAGCCTTGCCATTTCTGGATAACCATGGTATGATGGAGTTCTCATGTTTTGTTTGAGCTTGATTGTCAGATGGATTCGAAGCTGAGTGAGGTGGATATCTGAATAAAAGAACACAGAGCCTAGTAACCTCTGAACTAGACTATGGGTTGCGGTAAAGCCAGATTTTGTGTTGCCTCGCTGGGGCTAGGAATCCTTGATCGGTGAATGGCGAGATATACAATAAAGCCTAGAGGTGGGTGCTCTCCATCAGGCTTAGTAATCCCAGGATGGGATATATGGAAAAGCTTGGAGAGTGGAGTCTTGGTTAGGGCCTAGTGATTCGATGTGGATTGCGGTAAAACCTAGAGACCAGGAGACAAGAAATTCCTCATGGTGTAGGTGGAGAAATCTGGTGGTATCCATGCTTATTTTGGCCTAGTGATCTGGTGGAGATCATGATAAAGCCTGTTATTACATGTTTATTGTTTTGGCTTAGTGATCCATGTGGATTGCGGTAAAGCCTGGTTCCTATTGATGAGGGTAAGGTGGATTAGCCTCATGATGCCCTGGTTTTCTCTTTTGGTTTGAGTCCCACATTCATGCTTGGAATATGGCATGGGGGTGATTAGATGAAGAGAGATTTGGCTCAACCAATCTATGGTCGGGTGGAACATCGTAGTCCCATACTAGGTTGGCTTTTGTATTCATTAATAAGAGGTTATTTCCTTAGTATATCATGTGTAAATGTACTGGTTTATATGTGGATTCTATGGCTGATGTACCCTTTATATTTATGTTGTTATTATGTTGGTTATAAGCATGTATTATGACAATGATGATGTATGGCTCTCCTCATGTTTTGATTTGTAAATGAATGAATAATATATCTATGACCTAATAGATGATAATGCAACTAATGATATAAGGGAACAATGCTTCTTAGCGATTCTCAGATAGGTATGAGACCCTTATGCTTAGATCTGTTGTTTAGACCTTTAGATTTCATATTTGCGATATGTTTGATGAAATGCCTGTCATGGCTAGTAGGGGACCAGTCTAGTCCTTGTTGATGTTTTTGCAAATGTATCTTTGTTCCACAGTGAAATTTCATTTTTGAAGCTGTCATTGAGTTCTGGGTAGTGACCTGGGCTCTGGGGCTGAAAAGTGGTACAAATCCCAGAGTCGTCGGCACAATATTGAGGAGAAAAGTCCCCACACAAACCCATGACTTGTTGTGGGAATGACTAGAGCCTCCCAGATGCACCCTTGTCCATATCAAGGGAGAGTCTAGTCGTTTAATGGTATAAAAACTTAGTGGGACCTAGGGATTGGCCATGGGGATGACTGGGAAGGCTTTTGGGAGTTCTGTAGCAGGTATAAAAGGTTTGTGTTGTGGGTTTCTGTCGATTCCACTTCCTTAAGGTCACCTAGGAGGCCGAACCCCATTATAGTGGCCTCTCATCACATATTTACCCTGGTTGGTCAGTTACTTGGGTAGATGTGGGATGATGGTGTTACAAAGTGGTATCAAAGCATGTTTCACCCCTTAGACTGGATGGGCAGTGTGTGTTGGTCATGCATTCATGTCAGTTACACATGTGTTACTCATCCTTGTGGTCTATATGCTTGTTGCATATGTATAGTGATAGTCATGATTGTGGTGATGTTTCCATGTGAAAGTGAGGTGGTTGTCGTGGAATGTGTGTCATGAGTGTATGATAGGTTACATGTTGTTTATGCTTGCATATTGTCAATGTACATTGGTATGGTTGTTGTTGTCATACATGAAGACATGGTGTGTGTTTGATATGGTCATGCATTGATGACTGGACTATATCTAGAATGATGTTTATGTGTTGATACACATATTTGTTATATGTCTATAAGCTGTTATGATTATGTTTGTACATGTATTTTTCTGATTTGGTTGATCTTGTAAATGAGATATCCTCTCCGAATTCTGCTAAGGCACGTTGGTTTATTATGATTTGGTTTAGCTGACATAGTATGCCTTGCAGGAAAGAGATAAAAAATGACTAGCAAGATGGTAGACTACAAAGATTCTCCCTATGAATTAGATGAGCAGTATGGTGTTGGGAACTCTTTTGATTTAGTAGACACATTGAGAATCTTGAAGGAAGAAATAAGGAGTTGTAAGGCGGACAATGAAAAAATCATGCAGGCACAAGATAAACAAGCAGAGGTTAATGTAATACTCCTTCAGAGTTTGTTAGAATTGCAGTTACAGGGGCCACTTCAGATCAACCATGGGTAGGAGGAGAGAACTAATGGGGCATATGGAAGTAGGTCTTATGGTGTTCACAATTTAGATAGAGATGACACAATGAGATATGGCAAGCTGTTAGATACTCCAGATATGAGAGGTGATGGACATAGGTACTATAGTTCTAGTTATGATAGGAATTATGATCATGATCGTTATCATCCTTACAAGAGGAATGATAGGGGATACTTTCCAAATGAATTTAAGAAAGAAAAGCCACCTAATTTTGATGGAGATTTCAATAAGCTAGAAGATGGAGAGGCTTGGATACTTGGGATGAATAAGTTCTTTGAGTTGCATAATTACACAGATAATATGAAGGCCAGAGTAGCTACCTTTAGCTTGAGAGGTAAAGTAGATACCGTGTGGGAATATGTGAAGTGGGTTAGAGACATCAGGATAGAGGACTTGAGTTGGCATGAGTTCAAGAGGCTTTTCAGGAAGAAATAATTGTCAGAAAGGTACTACGATAATAAGGCCAAAGAATTCTATGAGCTAAAGATGGGATTAATGATAGGTGAAGAGTACATGACTAAGTTCCTGGAGCTATTGAGGTATATACCGTATCTTAAAGATGAGAAGGCTAAATTTCAACGTTTTTTCAGTGGTTTTCCATTAGAATTTAGAGATCGGATTGAGTATGATGAGCCTCAATCACTTGAGCAAGTTATTTGGAAATTGACGCATTGCTATGAGTAGTCGAAGCGTAAGACTGAATCTCAACAAGGATGGAAAGGGAAAGATAAAGGTAAAGGTAAATGGCAGCCGAAAATAACAAGACCTCAGAATATAGAGGAGAAATTTAATGTTGCACCACAAAATAAGTTCAATGCAACTAGACAGGGACATGGATCACTACAACAACATAGAGGTGATGGTATTGGATGCTTGGAGTGTTGGACATGTAGTAAGGAACACCTTAAGAGATATTGGCACAAAATTAGGGTGGTAGGCCTCATATATATAGTGCACATGAGGCACAAACTCTTGGGGATGTTGGTCAGAGTGTTCCTCGTATCTATGCAACACTGTATAATAGGCAGGCAAACCATCAAGCATTTATCATTGAGATGGACCGTAAGCTTTGCGATCAAGTTGTTTCTATTTTGATTGACTCTAAATTTAAATGTTAGTACTGACTTGGTGGATAAGTGTGGTTTGAATAAACAAGTGCATGTTGGGTGTGGAGCCTGATTATCTTATTTATTCAAAGGTATCGTCGCATTGGACCCCAGTTCGTAATGGGGTAGAAACGCCCCCCGTTTTTGCGTGCCGCCAGGGGGGTGACAACATTCTTTAGAGCCCACCCCGGTGGGGGATCAGGGGCAACGCCCTCGAAGCTAAAAATATATGTAAAATTTCCTTGTAAAATGTTGTAATTTCATAGTCAATTTGGGCCATTCATTAGGTGAAAATATGACGGTAGAAGTTATGTTTAATTTAGGGTTTTTTCCCTAGAAGGCAACCCCTCGCTATATATGAGGGAATTGTATTGCGACTACGTAGATATGTATTCTGAGTAATAAAGAAAGAGGATATTGTGTGAGAGAGAAGAGGGAATTACAATGGATCTAATGTAGGTTGTATCTCTTCATTTTGCTAGATAATATAAAAGGAAGGACTGGCTATTTCTCCATGGATGTAGCCCAAATTGGGTGAACCACGTATATCTGTGTCTCTCTTGTTTTTTATGTGTTTCATGTGTTTATATTTCTGCAATATTCTATGTGTTCCATTGTTCTATAATATATAATTTTCTAACAACTGGTATCAGAGCCGAAAGTCTATTTGGCTGATAAACTCGTAGGAGACAAGGGTTCCTGGTTCGAGTGGGGGAAATGGCAAAAGATGGTAGGTTTAGGGTCAAAAAATTTAACGACCAAAACTACCAGTGGTGGAAGAAGCAGATGGAAGATTATTTGTATTAGAAAGATCTGTACCTACCATTGAGCGGAAAGACAAAGAAGCCGACAAGTATGACAGACACAAAATGAGATATTCTTGGCAGAAAGACACTTGGAACAATACGGTTGTGCCTAGCGGCGTCAGTAGCCTTTAATATTTCAAAGGAAACGATAATAAAGGGGTTAATTTCGGTATTGGCCAAACTATATTGAAAACCCTCAACCTCAAATAAGGTGGTTTTATGAAGCATTTGTTTAATATGAAGATGTCAGAAGGTGGATCTGTTGCTGATCATTTAAATGAATTTAATACAGTTACCAGTCAGTTAATTTTTATAGGGGTAACTTTTGATGATGAAGTTAGGGCTCTGTTATTTCTATTCTCATTGTCAGAGAGTTGGAATGGTTTAGTTATGGCCATTAGTAACTCTATCTCTGGATTTAGTACTTTAAAGTTTGATGATGTTGTCTATGCAATACTTAGTGAAAATGCGACGGAAAAGCTCCGGTGAGACATCAGGTAATGCTTTGAATGCAGAGAGTAGGGGAAGAAAAATGGAAAGAGGAAAGACCCCAGGATATCGCACTAAGTCAAGGAAAGGAAGATCCAAGTCCAGATCAGTGATAGTGTGTTGGAAATACGGGAATAAAGGACACCTAAAGAAAGACTACAAGTCTTGGAAGGTAAAAGGAGACGCGCAACTAGAAAACAATCATGAAGCAAATGTGACAAGTGATGTGTTGCAAGATGCTTTAATTATTTCATTAGAAAAATTTATTGATGCGTGGGTGGTAGATTCATGGGCCTCATTCCATGCAACACCTGATAGGAATCATTTTCATGATTATGTTCAAGGAGATTTTGGATAGGTTCGATTGGGTGATGATAACCCTGTAAAATCATTGGAATGGGTAAAATTTTCATAAAACAACAAAATGGAAATCAATGGCTAGTGAAGGAGGTAAGGCATGTTCCAGATCTGAAGAAAAATCTAATTTCAACAGGGTAGTTGGGAGGTGAACGTTGTGTAACTACTTTTACAGATAAATCCTGGAAGGTCACTAAAGGAGCCCTGGTAATAGAAAAAGGAGAAAAGGTTGGTACATTGTATTTATGCAATTGTATTTCCAATTCTATGAATGCTTTAACCTCTATAGGAGAAGACACAACATTGTGACCTCATAGGCTCAGGCACATGAGTGAGAAGGGGATGCAGATTCTTCACTTAAGAATTTTTTTGCCAGGTTTGAAGCATGTTGATTTGGAATTATGTGAGAATTGTGTTTATGGAAAACATAAGAGAGTCAGATACCTCAAAGTTGGGAAAGAAAAGAAGAGAGAAAAATTAGAGCTTGTGCATACAGATGTATGGGGACCTGATGTTGGGCGCGGGATCCCCCAAGGGCAGTTTTGGGGCTAAAAGCCCATATTTCGGTCAAATTTTGTAATCCAAGTGTAAAGACTCCGCATTTTGTGGTCGTGGAGCGCGTAGGTGTTAAAGAGTCATAGGGTTGTTCACCCTTATTTTGGTAATGTAATGTCGGCTGTAAAAGATCTACCCATGATCCATGGACCATGGGATTGTATAAATAGAGCTAATCTCTAAGTAGTTAGAATCAATGGAGTGAGTGATAGCTTTAGAGAAGAAGTCTAAGTTTGGGTTGTAGAATAGGTAGAGGCTTTGTAGCTGAGTGCACAGAGGCCTAGAAATCCACAGCTGAGTGTGCAAACCCCTGCAACTGAGTGCACAGGGCGGGTCGAGTCTGTAATTGTTTCAAATTATCAATAAAGAGAAGGATTCTATAATTTCTGCGTCTTTATTTCCTGTTTATGCATCTTGTTATGTGGGTATGAATTTCACTTATAATTCTTATATGATGCGTGAATATATGTAAATGTATTAGTTAAGTAAACACAAGTAAGAACATATGTTTACACGAAGCTAACTAAGATCGGTTAATAAGATAAGTAAGACACTTAGCCTAGTTTGGGAGATATTGCAATTCGCTACCCTAACAGCGCCAAAGTCCCTACGCCACAGGTTAGGGCTACACGAAAGCCAATTGTACCCTTTCACGAAGGTACTAAAGAGTGGAATAGAGGGCTAAGAAACCTACGTGAAGGTAGGTATAGCCGAAATAAATCGACATCACACCCATCTCAAGGGTGCAGAAACTGGGTTCCAGCATCCCCCCATACTGCTTCGGGTGAGACTTCAGTCCGCGCTCAGCAGGCTGATGTTGAAGGGCTAGTAGTGTAGGGATTTGTTTGGCTAACCAACGCTGAACCTAAGTCAGGCGCCCTCAAGCCAACAAATGGTTCCATTTTCGGGACCAGAATCTGCATAAGAGATGTGTGATGTCATATCACTAGAATCCTACTAAGTAAGAAATTGAAGGATGGTTGGATAGAAGGATCCGCGAGTTTGCAGCACAAGAGAATAGAAAACCACAACTATCAAAAGAATAGTGGTTGGACAGTTACTTGTATACGGAGATCGACAAAATCTTTTTCGCCTCCTTTCCTACTGAGCTATACGAGTGGATCGCAAAGCTAGCAGATAGCCAATGAAGGTGGAAACTTGACGGTCCTGTTGTGTGGACCACAGAGCTAGTGCGAAGGTTGGAAGCATAAGAGAATAATATTGCACACGATGTTGATCATTGGATCGATCGCGTCATAGGAGGATTTGTGACTGAATTCACGTTTGACACCTCAATCAGCTATAGCGAGGCGGAGCGACACGTTTTTAAAGGACCACGAGGTAAGTACATAAAATATTTGAATACATGGATTAAGATGTTGTTGTGCGAAAAATGGGTTATGCCACTACCTTGATGTTCGAGACTACGTGAAGCGGAAAAACTTACAGGAACGAAGGAAATAAGGGCTCGGAGTATAGCCCCTTGATTTCACCTCCGTGAAGAGACGAAGAAGGGATAATGAAGGTCTCTTCGCGAAGCGCTATTCAGTTAATAAGACAAGGATTCTCGCGAATACCACCTCCACCCACGCCACCACCGACTTCACCGGCATCACCCCCAAGTTCACCTGTACCACCTCCACCTCCACTGCGATTCAGTATGGCGAATACAATGAAGTTGCCGTTGTTCAAAGGCTTGGGAAATGAGGACCCGAATCAATTCTGGTTCATTGTGAGGGTTGTATGGGAAGCTCAAGGTGTTACATATGATCATATAAAGAAAGTGACACTAATTAGCACCCTACAAGATCACGTGCTAAATTGGTATGTTAAGTACTCCAACGATAACCCGAATGCTAGAGTAGCAGACATACAGGCAGCACTAAATAGGGAATTTTGCAGGCCTAAATATGAAGCACAGTCGATTGTGGGATTCAAAGAGATCGCGATTCAAACAGGCGAGATGCCTTGGGAACTAGATCAAAGGCTGAAATGTACAATCCGTGAAGCCAACATGAACTTGACAGATGGACAACATTGCGAGTGGTTTGTGGCTTTGCTACTACCACACTTGAGGAGTGCGCTGTCGCAGCAAAATATAACAACTCAGGCAGAGGCCTTGGAGATTTCCATGAGACTACTTGAGACTTTGATGTAGGATCCTAACCTAGGAGTCCATCAGATCCATGCACAACTAAAGAATTTGTGCCTTGTGATGCAAAGTCTGAAGCAGGACAGGACGATTCGGCCAGAGGTACACGAGGAAGTATGGTGTTTGAAATGAAAGAGTCAGGGTCATGACAAAGACCATTGCCCAGTCTTTACAAATTACCTTGTAGGAGGAGGATTGATTCCTTTAAGGATGTAAGCTCAAGCAGGACCTAGCGCGATGCCTGATTTATGGTGTATTATCTATCAGGTAGCCAGAAAACTTGCCACAGATAACTGCCACTTGTTACAGAAGTATGTGCAAGGACCACAACAGTTGTTCTGTAACTTTTGTAGGTTGATAGGACATGATGAGTGTACTTGTAGGAGCTATGAATTGATGATGTCTAGAACTCCCACCTAAAGGGTTAAGGTCGAAACGCGACCCCTTGACCGGAATGTAGGGATGGCGTGGATAGGATTTCAGGGGTGCGGATGAGGCCGAGGTGGAGGAGGACCTGGTAGAGGTCGAGGACAATTGATTTTCTACAATTACAGAGGGCCAGGGCACTATGCCCGCGATTGCACTAATCCAACGCATCTGTCGTGCAAGTATTGCGTGCTGTTTGATCATGAAACAGAAGATTGTCCTACGCTGATAGCTAGGATATGTGACAAAGGGGCGCTACCACCTCCCCCGACTCAGAACCTGCAGATGATGAGGTTTGTGCCTCATGAGGAAGATTCGAACATAAATATAGTGCTCTGGAGTGGAATCGTGACGAGAGCTGACAAGGGGAAACAACCGAAAGAAAGTACATGGGTTTGTAAAGCCCCGACAAAAGAGGTTGAGTTCAATTTGGAGCGTGCTCGTGAAGCATTCAAGGAAGCTAAGAAGAGTTTCACTGAGGCCTCCACTTTAGGAAGCAAGGATAAGCCCGAGCCGGAGATGGACCCCTCTATGCTCACAAATTTCCTGGAAACTTGTATGAAGTTACTGCACGATAGTAAGGCCATGAAAGGGCTACAAGAACTCATCAATAGATGTGCTGGAACCACGCCACGTGAACCGCACGTAGTGTGAAAGATTGGCAAGCATAAGACAAGGACGAGACAGGAAATGAGACTGACTACAATAGGAGAGTATGAAATGGATCAGGTCATTTTGGACCTGGGGTCAGATGTGAATGTCCTACCAAAACAGACATGGGAACTAATGGGGATACCTGCATTGCAATGGTCTCCGATTCAACTAAGGATGGTGAATCAACAGAAAATCATACCCATGGGGCGATTGCAGGGGGTGACCGTGGATATTGAGGGAGCGAGTGCATTGGAAGATTTTGAAGTAATATAGATTATAGATGACAACAATACTTACCCTGTGCTCCTGGGAATTTACTAGGCTATTGATATGAACGGGGTAATCAATCTGAAGAAGTGGAAGATGATCTTTGAGAAGAAATCACTGCGCATAATATTACCCCTGGATCTTGCTAAAGGATCACGCTATATAGAACTAGTTTGCGATTATGAGAGTGATGATGATCTAGACTGCATCTATAAGATAACAACCCGAGACCAAGATTGGATGAATCCCACCGCGGATGGACAGATTACGTGGGAGTGCGAGAGTTCATGCACTTCGGACTTCGACGAAGAAATAGAATGCTGGCAAAATTGGTTACACGTTGTAAATATGCTGAATTGCAACATGATGACTCGTTCGGTGTGCTGTGTGTCGTCAGAGGAAAGAAATATGCCTATTTATGATGGTTTAAATGAGGTAGATACCTTTTTGGATGCATTTGAAAGGGAGGTGCCAGAGAAACAACGCTTCCAGGCCTTGGAATGGGCACTGTACAATACGCCCGCAAAATGGTGGGGTACGCACAAGGGAAGCTTTGATGATTAGCATGAATGTAGGAGGATGATGAGAGCACGATTTGGGAAGCTTAAGATGCGACTGAAAAACAAATACGATGGATAGGATGATCCACGCACACATCTGGCCAAATGGATGTAGGCCTATGGAGAAAAGCCACAACCTGAGTGGGTACACCTGTTCTCCCATACCTTGGATGTTATCCCAATGAATTGGTATATAGAAACAGAGCTCTGCCATGGGACAGGTGAATGGGATATCCTGCGTGAAGGATTCATGATAACATTCAGTTTTGAGGACGGATTTGATAGTATTGATGAAACGCTACAAGAGGTGAAAGCAGCCATCTTTAGGATACCACTGGATCCTTTAGACTTGATTCAACCTAAATGGGCTACTTAGCTGAGTCGTGCGCTGGAATGTTATAATGTAATCGCTGAAGAGGAGGAGGAGGATCCATGGAAGATTAACATCCCAGAAATAGAAGGCCACTGCGAGGTTCAAGGACCATAGATTTAGAACCCTGATATAACCGCGCCAGTGAAAACTAAATAGGTGAACATTTGTATGGAGGCAGAACCCAAATTCATGAAAATTGGAAAATACTGGGACAACGTGATGGTGGATAAGGTCGCTAAATTACTCCGCAAATATAAGGACTTATTCCCTACCAAGTTTACGAATTTGAAAGGAATAAACGAAGATCTAGGAGTGATGAAGATCACATTAAATCTCGACGTGAAGCCAGTTAAGAAGAGGCCTTACCCCCTGAATCCGAAATATAAGGAAAAGGTCCGCTTAGAGCTAGACAAAATGCTAGCAGCAGGCATCATTGAGCCTGTGGAGGAATCCGATTGGGTAAGCCCAATGGTGGTGCAAGAGAAAAAGCAGAAGGATGAGATAATGATATGCGTGGATCTTAGAAAACTGAATGATGCCTGTGTGCATGATCCTTTCCCGACTCCGTTCACAGATGAAGTGTTGGTCAATGTAGGTGGCCAAGAAGCATATTCCTTCACTGATGGGTTCTCTGGGTACCACGAAATCAAAATCACACAGGAAGATAGGAGCAAGACAACCTTCACAACTGAGTGGGGTTGCTTTCAATATACTATAATGTTGTTTGGGTTGAAGAATGTGCCTGCTATCTTTTCACGCGTGGTTATTGTGGCCTTCAAGGAATTTATTCATAAGTTCCTAGAGGTATATTTTGATGACTGGATTGTATTTAGGCTGGTTAAGCACCATGTAGCAAGCTTGCGCTTGATGTTGGATATCTATCGAAGATACCAGATCGCGCTTAACCTCAAGAAGTGTCTGTTTTGTGTTCATTTTGGGAACCTATTAATGCATGTGGTTTACAGACAGGGATTGATGGTAGACCCCACGAAGATTATGGTGATTTTTAATTTGGAAGCGGCGAGGAGTGTGAAGCAGTTGCGTGCTACTCTGGGACATATGAGATATTACAGGAAGTTTATCAAAAGCTATGCCCAGATCACCAAGCCAATGGAAAAATTGTTGAAGAAGGATGTCATGTTCTGCTGGAATGATGACTGTAAGACAATCTTGGATATATTGAAAGAAAATATGGTTATCGTGCCAATTCTAGCCTTCCCGAACTAGAAGAAAGAGTTTCATGTACATGTCGACGCATCATGTATAGCGCTAGGGGCAGTACTAACACAGGATGGCGGAGAAGGCTTGGACCACCCTATCACGTTTGCAAGCCGCAGATTATCTAAAGCCGAAAATAACTATTCTACCACTAAACGCGAAGGGCTAGCTATGGTGTATGTGCTCCAGAAGTATCGACACTACTTGCTAGGAGGCCACTTTAAGATGTATACAGATCACTTCGCACTGAAGTACCTTGTCAATAAGCCTGTGTTGGGGGGGAGAATCTTCAGATGGCTCTTATTGTTCCAAGAGTACGATTTTGAAGTTGTTGTGAATCCTAGACAATTGAGCGTGAGACCAGACCATTTGTCACACCTCGAAATAGCGGAGGAACCTACTAACTTGGAAGAAGGATTGCTTGACGTGCAACTATTTGCAGTGCATGTCGCGGATGGTCATTTCAAGGATATAATACAATTCCTAACAACATAAACTGCACTAGGAGGATACTCTGTCCAACAAAAGAAGTAATTAGTGGTGTGCGCAATAGATTTCTCTGTCATTGCTGGGCATCTATACAAGATGGGGATTGATGAGATATTGTGAAGGTATGTACTTGAGTTTGAACGAAGTAGCATCCTTGTGGACACTCATGGGGGCACCACGGGAGGACATTATGCAAGGAGAGAAACCACGCAAAAGATTCTATGCGCTGGGTTGTGGTGGCCAACCCTTCCTCAGGATTTAAAAGCATATTGCAAGGCGTGTGATGTATGTCAAAGAACAGGCATGCCATCATGGAGGGATGAAATGCCTTTGAATCCACAAATGATGTTGCAACCCTTAGAAAAGTGGGCAATAGATTTTGTAGGACCCATTCAGCCACAAGGGAAGACAGGCGCGAGGTACATTATTACTGCGATGAAGTACTTGACTCGTTGGGCAGAAGCACAACTAGTGAAGGATTGCACGGGTGCGACTGCTGTGAATTTTCTATTGGAGCATGTACTGACGTGATTTGGATGTCCAAGGATCTTGATGAGTGATCGTGGTACGCACTTCCTGAATGAGACGATCAATGCACTAATGGAGGAATTTCAGGTTTACCACTAGAAGAGCACACCTTATCACCCACAGGCTAACGGGACAGTGGAGGAATTCAACAAAGTGCTTGAAACCGCACTGACCAAGGTTTGCAATGCTCAGCGAAGTGATTGGGACCTATGCATACCTGCAGTATTATGGGCTTATCAAAAAACATGCAAAAAGATGACGAGACAAACCCATTTTAGGCTCGTCTATGGTGTGGAAGCCGTAATGCCTATGGAATACATCGTGCCTAGTCTGCACATAGCAGCACTTACAGGTATGACGGATCACGAAGCACTGGAAAAAGAGGCTTGCGCAGCTCGATGAGCTGGAAGAAGAACAATTTTTGGCTGGATTTCACCAGCAGGTCTAAAAGTAGTGTGACAAGGCATGGCATGATTGACACATCAAGCAGCACACATTCAAGGTAAACGATCTGGTTTTATTGTATGATAGTAAGTTTGATAAATTCCCCGAAAAGTTTAGGATGCACTGGTTAGGGCCCTATGTTATTAAGGAGATTACCGACGGTGGCGCGGTCCAGTTAGTTAAGTTGAATGGAGAACCCTTTCCAGGAAAGGTGAATGGTAGTCGCTTGAAGCCATACATCGATGATCCAACCATGTGACTAAATGAAAGTAGCACAGTCTTAGCGCTCCAGGCAGTTGAAAGGAGGCGCGGGACTATAAACTACACTGCCCGGGTTGGGAGGCTGCGCGATTTCAGGACTGCGCGAAGTAGCGAAGTGTCACAGGGTTCGTGACAGCGCGAAGGTAGCTGCATTACTTGTGGAAATAACGTGCAGGTCTGCCGGAAAGTGACCGTTAAAGTCACTATTCACGATTTGATGGTCGGTTTGCAGCCAAATGGAGCGGGCGACAGACATTTAAGGAAAAATTTATGGATTGGATTCTTAAAAATCTGTCGCCTATCTAGCATTAATGGGCCGAATGTGGGGGGAATGGTCGGATTTGAATTCAAAAAGCCTTATAAATCACAGGTGGCTATCCAGCGAAAAACACTTGGCATTTTAAAAATTCAGTTGTTGCGCTATTAGGTGTGTATGGACCTTATGAATTTTGAGGCTTTCAGAGCAAGTTCAATGTTTGAGAGATTGCCGAAGGAAACACAGGACCGCCTAAATAGAATGATGTTGACACCCGAAGAAGCCGTGCTCAAACATTGAACTTCGGCAATCTCTCAAAGTCCCTAAATCAACCAGAACACCGAGACCAAAGAAGGATAAGCAGGCTATGATCCCGGTGCGCGTCTCACCAAGAAACCCACAAAGGACCAAGCTCACTTTGCAGAAAAAGGGGAAGGCCATTAATATGGAGGCCGACGAGGAAGAATCTAAAGAAATCCTGGTGGATGAGGAGGACGTGGAAATGGAAGTTGAAACCCAGGGTGCGGACCCTATTACTAGGTTACCTGAATATGTTCCTCTGTGCAAGGGCAAAGCCAAGGTGCCGAAGGACATAGACAAGAGAAAGAGCTCCCTAAAAACTCTGTTGCTGCTAGATGACATTTTTTTTGAGGGGCCGCACTTAGGTGAGTTCCTGTACTGAAGTTCAAAGATTGGGACCTCGCAGATCACGAGAAATTCTCGCATTTAGCGACTGAGCAGCTAATGCGCCAACAGATTGATGCGAATGCTGGAACAATTGAATTGGAGCCGCGGACTTGGCTCAAGGGTGTAGAGAAAACCCGACTGCTCAACCTACTCTGGGTGTCACATTACCACCATGCCCCAGTGACTGTCTTTGTCATCAGGTAGCTGCTGTGCTTGGTGCATGATGGGTGTTTATGGCTGGAGGAGCCCATTTCCATCACAGACCACTTGATCCATCAGATCAAAAGACTGCCTTACTCAGGGGAGGATTCAACCAATATATCAGAAGGAAAAGGTGGCGAGTTGGCTCTTGCAGAAGCTATGAAGAAGAAATTCAAGTTGGAGAAGAAGAAGCAAGGATATGCCATCTCCAGCATTAACAACCCTATCGTCAAGGTTGCAACACAAATATAGCAGGGAAGGTGATGCGGAAGTGCTGCGTGGATGAGGTGCCTACGCCTATGATTTCATTAGTAGCCCAATGCGCTGAAGGAGTCTAGTTCAACTGGGTGAATTATCTATGCGATGAGTTCCTTGCAAACTGTCGCGAGGCACAAGAGCAGAGCAAAACTTTTCACTACGCATGGCTCCTGTTTTTGATCATACTGTTGGCATGGGAGCTGCCAGAAGATATCCAATTCCCTTCCGTCGCTTCAGACCTTCCAGAGGCAACAACATATGCTTCGCTGTGGGTGACCAAGGACGTGCAACATATAAAAGAAAGCAAGATCTTTTGGGTCTTAATGGAGATGAGTATCCGGATGGGGATCAATCGCAAGCCGTGGTTGTCGCCCACAATATATGCCAGTTTGCAGAGGGAAGTTTGTCGGTTGGTTCCATCAATGGTAGATGACAATAGTAAATGATTTCAAGAATTTAAGTGCACGGAAGTTGTAGATTATGCAGAATGTAGGAATGTTGATATGGTGATAGAGGTTGTAAGAGAGAAAATTTCCATTGAAGCGAGAAATATTTATTGACCTGGAAAAGATTTGTCCTGCACACTGCATCTTAGCCTCTAATACGTCCACGATTGATCTCAATCCCATTAGTGCAAAAACATATGTTCAAGACCGTATAGTAGGGGCACATTTTCTTTTCAGTCCTGCACATGTGATGCCACTCCTTGAAATTGTTTGAATAGAGAAAACTTCACCACAGATTATTGTTGACCTTATAAATGTTGGAAAGAATATAAAGAAAGTCCCTATAGTGGTGGGAAATTGCATCGGCTTTGTTGTCAATCAAATGTTCTTTCCATACACTTAATTAGCTCATATGTTGGCAATTCTTGGTGCAGATATTTATAGAATAAACAAAGTCATCACTAGTTTTGGAATGATTGCAAGATCTTGTTGGATATGAAGTATCTATTAAGGTTGGACAACAATTTGTTACAGCCTTCACTCCTCCACATTTTTTTTTTCTCTTCCACGCACACAGCCACTCCATTTCACAGTACTTTCTACACTCTGTTTTCATCAGCTGCGGAAACAAGCCACTTTCCGCAGCTGACTCAACTTTCCGCAGTTAGCTCAACTTTCCGCAGTTGTTTTGTTAAACTCTAGGTTGCAGGTGTCATCAAGCAAAACAAACCACATGGGTAGCTGGAGAAATGTCAGTACATGGATGGTGTCCTATTCATTTGATCCAATTCGATGAAAAAGACCCTGGTCAAAGGGAAGTCAAAGTTGTGTGTTATCACTAAATTGCGACACTGAGTCGCCACACTAAGTCGCTGCATGTCAAGAAAAAATAATAATTTTGAATCAATGAAATGAATAAGTTATTTGCTCACTTTTCTGAAGGTATTGATTAATTTTGGACTGATGATGA
>APFE031043348.1:96647-148467 GCA_000404065.3 Pinus taeda
TAACTGTGGTCCCTTCATTAATTGCGGGTTAACCACTTACAAATATTAATATGGGCTTTATTGACTCTTGACTATGACGTGATCCCATGAAATGAATAAGGGGGTTAGGGTGGGACCCTAACACTGCCTCTACTTTGCACCAGTACTCACACTGCCAGGCCTGCATCAACCATTTGAAATCGAGATAGACATCTCAGACTATGTTATTGATGCAATCCTCACCCAGCACAAATATCTCGTGGCCTATCATAGTGAGAAACTATCATATATAATTCAGAAGTACCCAACCTATGATAAAGATATGTATTTGATCATGCAGTCTTGCCAACAATGAAACCACTACTTGGGGAAGGAGATGATCATCCACACCAATCACCTACCTCTTTAGTTTATATAGACGTAGGGGAAGTTTTAGAACGATAACCATTAGTAGTGGCCTACATATTTGCAACAATTCCACTTGAACATTACATACAAAAAGGGAAGCACTAATCATGTTGCACACTACCTCAGATGACCCCTAGTTTCAACACTAACTACTCCTCTCAAGTCTTGTGGTCATGAGACCTCTGGATGACCGCAACTGTACAAAAATGATCCATAGTTCGCCTTGACATACCAGATGCTAGTAGATGGAAAGAAATTTCTTGATTTCCACCTATAGGATGCATTATTATGCTACTTCGGCCACCTTTGTGTTCCATCAAGTGAGTGTGTGATGCTGATTTGGGAGGTGCACTATAGTCGGGTCGCAGGAAACTTTGGTGTGGAGAGAATTGTGGTTGTACTACAAAAGTAATTTTATTGGCCCAAAATCTCATTGGATGTTGGGAAATATATCAGATCCTTCATTGCCTGCATCATCGCCAAGCCAGCCATTAAGAACTAAGACCTGTACACTCCTTTGCCTACTACCAACCAGCCATGGGGATCCATCTCCATGGACTGTATGTTTGGCCTCCCTTCTACCAACCATGGCAATGACTATGTATTTGTGGTTGTTGACAGATTTTCTAATATGGCTATTTTGGTGGCCTGCAAGAAGAGTATCACAGTAGAGGACACCGTCAAACTCTTCTTTGAATGACTATGGGTACATTTTGGTATCGAGAAAACCATTATATCAGATCAGGGTAACAGGTTCCTCACATTCTCGTCAAGCCTCTCATCACTATTGGACACAAATCTCACCAAATTAATTACCTTCCATCCCTAGACTAATGGTGAGACGAAGGTCATCAATAGGATGATAGTGCACATAATCCACATGTAAAACTCCAAGCATCTTCGAACCTGAGATGAGAGTCTTCCATATGTGTAGCACAGTTGTAATAGAGTTCTGTGTAACTTGACTGGTCGCAATTCCTTTCAAGTGGGTCTAGGATTTCAACCATTGTGTGTAATTGATGTTGCCATGCCTCATGCGACTACAGAGACAGAATCCACACATGTACTGTCTCAAGATGATAAACGACCAGATTTTATCAACACATCCAACACATCCAATATCAGGTTCATGACATCCTGGAGAAGTCTAATGCCAAGTACACGCAGCAGAATGATCAACATCGGGTGCCACACAAGTTTTAGGTGGGTGACAAAGTCTTGTTACATTTGCAGAAATAACACCTTATCGGAGCCCATTGGAAGCTCAAACTACTTTGATATGATCCTTACACCATTTCCAAGGCTATGGGAGACAATTATTTTGAGCTCAACATTCCCCCATTCCTTGGCCTAGATCCAGTGTTCAATGTGGAACGCCTTCAACCATACTTTCCACCATTGTTGGATACATCAGATATTGCAAAACAACTCACACCAACAGAGTTAAACCCAAACTGCATGGAATAGGCCACAACTGATCGGATTATGAACACACAGGTCAAGAACACTCACTAGAAAATGATCCAACTATATCGTGTTGTCAAAGATGACCAACTCCTGCACTAAGGAAAGTGGCTCACCAGGGATCGGGTTCAACAGAAATTTCCTCACCTCATGGAGGCTCTGCACACAATGGGGACCATTGCTTCCTAATGGGGGAGGAATGATCGAGGTGGATATTGGTGGCCACCCACCTATCCCACCTAGACACCTAGTTAGTTTCATTTGTTTCCTTGTTTATTTCAACATTTACCATTTTTAGCAGTTTTTCAGGCCTTGAACTTCCAAAACAGTTTTGACCCCCTAAACGACATCTTTTGGGGTTCGCTATAGAGCGGAAAATCTTGTAATACTTGGAGAGACATTTCCAACAAGGCATTGCACATGCCAAACAGATATAATATGACCATGTTATTACCCCGAAGTTGGTTGCCCAACTAACCCCAACAATGCCCACAAACTGTTGGTGTTACATCTCTTGGGGTTATGGTTTTGGTTGTTTAGGGTTTTCTCATGTTTTCCTATAACAAATAGGCCCTTGAGCCTCATTTTAACACAATTTAGAGGCATTTAGTTGCCACATATCTTTCAAAGATAAACTACCATCGCCCGAGCTAGTCTTATTTCCATTTTGTTTGTAAGCATAATTTAATATTTGAGAGTAATGAAATGAAGTGTTATTTTTGTTCCATCTTTATATTTATGGTTATATCTGTAATTTTTTGTGTTCATGTTTAAATTCAGATAACATAAACCAATGAGAAGTGCATTCATAGCTTTTGCATTAGCTATAAAATTCAATTTAGCATCTTTGTCACTAGTTGTTTCCTTTGGTTCTTCATACCCCATCAACAAAGTAAACCAAACTTCTATTCTTAGAGATATTAAATATGCTTTCTTTCTTACTTTCCATAAAGCATAGTTTGTACAAGTAAATAAAGGGGCCTTATTTGTTGAGCATCCTTCTTAACTAGCCATTTTACTTACTTATGACCTCCTTCTAGTTGCTAGATTGCTAAGGAACTTACTCTTATACCAATTGATATTTAAGATGGGAAATAACTAAGAGGGGGTGTGAGCTGAATCAATAATTTAAATTATTTTAGATTGCTCAACTTAATATTCTTCTTATGCAGTTAATGATTTATGTTTGTGCTGAATAGTTATTGAATTCCTTTTGCAAGGTTCAAGAAGAGAGGTTTGCATATTTATTTACTAATAATTCAAAGCATTCACACAACACACAAGAATTAAACATAAGACACCAGATATAAGTGGAAACCCCGAAGGGAGAAAACCACGAATTTTAGGTTGAAAGTGTTGTGAAAGCAAGCTACTACTCCTTTTTACATCATATTTTTGTAGTCTCCAACCTAGAAGAGGATCCTACCTCAAAGGAAGTTCCAACTCCCACAAATTTTCTATAGGATACAAACCATAAGAGGCTCCTACCTCAACATGCTACAACATGTTCTTTTTCAAGCTGCAACAAAGAAAATAACATAAATTTCTTGTCACAAATGTTGGTTACCTCATATCCAATATTGTCAAGTTTTCTGTTGAACTTCTTCTTATTTTCACTCTTCTTATCTTCTACTAGTTCTCATTCATGCATTCAGACTCCTTCACCTCAAAAAAACATATACCTCTTTTCATTCCACATTGTATATATTATATACAACCCTCCTAGTTGTTTGTATTCTTTGGAAGAATATGCAATGAAGCATAGTCTTTTGGACTTCCAAAACTGCTCACAATCTAGTATTTTTTCATTTTTAGTTCTGAAAATTATTTGTAATATAAAATAGAGATTAACTAACACCTCATTCAGTCATAATTACAAGAGACAATGTAGATTTGTATTATCTACATTTTCTTTTCAAAAGAATATATGTATTTCAGTTTTTGGCTCAATGTTTAGCTTTGACACTGATTAGCATAGTCTTTGCACTTCACATCACTTTTAGCCTTTTATATTCAACATTTATGTACACTTTCAATTCAACATAAATTAATCAACCAGCTTGATTTGACATGAGTGTCAATATTGCCAACATTCTCCCCTTTGTCATTGATCCCAACATGAATATTGCTCCTCCTAGGCAAAAATAACATATTTTCTTCCCCCTCCTCTCTCATGCCTCCCCCCTTGGAATCAATGACAAGGAGTGGCTGTGCCGAATTAGTCTCTGAGTTTCATGCCCTGAAATAGCCCAATAATGTTGTAATATGATGATTAGACTGCTCACGAAACCCTTACTGATGCACTGAAGCCATTATTGCTAAGTAGGCCAAACTTCTTCAATCTGAACCGTTTATGGTGATGTAATATTTTAAGCAACTAAGAATGTTGCATGGAACCCATTAGTTCTAGTGCGAAGATATTTTGGCTTGTAAGTCCAAATAGTACCTCTGTAAATTCAATCTGTGGCATTGAGAATGATGGAGATATATCCATTTCTATCACGGGAAATACTAGCAACTGCAATTTGGTTGTTTGAATTAGAAAGAATTTGAGCTCTCTTGATTCACAAAAGCGTCCATCAAAAATAAAAAATGGATCTTTAAATGTCTGTACAAGATATATTACTCAGTCAAACTCTATAATCATACAAGCAGCTCTCTCTATTTGGCATGCATCAAACAAAAAATCTCAGCCAATACCACTAGCAATATACTCAAGATAAATACAACAATAACAACAAAGGTTCTGTAATACAAACTCTTTAGTAGATAGTCCTCAATTTTGCTCAGCGAATGCAGTCATCATATAAGTAGCACAATGTTATTCTGAACAACAATTGTCAATGTTATACATCACAAAGCACACTGTATCCGCTACTGGAAATATTCAATATCTGTTATGTGCCAGATGACAAACTTTACGTAGAACTTTATGCAAAACCAGTGGTATTTAGAACTCTGCCCCATGCAATTTCATGCGTAATGCACAGTGATCATACGTCATTGACAAGACCTTTGTTCTATCAGTTGAATCACTCAACAGAACTTTTCTTTCCCTGGATCAGCCCTTTGAACAATAGACACTTTGGATTGAAATTATAACCATAGTCACATTTAATTTGATGCACGAAATTACTGGCTATGCTCAAAGAACATGTTAAATAAGCCTTCAATTGTTATGTAGTCCTCAAATATTTGAGCCATTAGGGCATTGATACAAGTCAAAATGCAGCAGATACAATATAGGAGAGGCCGCATATATTAACCCTTAACTCCTCCTTGAATTCACATTAGTTACTGTGAACACCAATCCTTGTGTAGGGAGAACTTCAGAAGTATATGATACACAACACAATTCTGAGCTAGAAGAGAGATGAAAATGTCGCAGACTTTCAGACAATGATTTGTGTATCATCTGGTTTCCCAATAACACTGACAGCCAATTGCGGATTTTTATGACACATCTGGTATGCTAGTGTGGATTCTATGACTAGCCAATGATTAATACTGACAACGAGTACTCTAAGCACTGTGCTCTCAAGATTGGCATAGATTCATCCTTCCTGTTATGTTTCTTATCTAGTCCCTCTAGATCATTAGACAGGCAGATGAGATATAGTTACTACAATGTATGGCTTTGCAGGTGAGCTGAGATGAGTTGGAATAATATTCTGCCTTTCTTTCTTTTAACGGGTATATTGGTGAATATGAGGTGCAATTATTCAAAGGAGATGTGATTAAAGAGGTAAATATAAGAAAACGCGGAAAGCAAAAGCGATCGTTTGTTTTTCTTTTCTTTGGGCAGCTTCACATAAAGATCAACAGTTTGCCTATATCGGGCAATTGCATTGCATTGCAATTCACCATTGTTGCGCGTGTAAAGAGCAACATATTATTACAACTCACAATTCGAACTTCAATATCTTTTCTAGATGCCTTGTATTGCATTCTCCCTTATGTAACGGTAATGGTGTTAATCTGTATTATTATGTCAGTGCCGGTAGGCAGTGATATATAGCAATCATGTTTTGCTATTAGTTTGGTAGCACTACAATTATTTTTTCCTTGTTTCTAAGGTTTACATTAGACTTTGAGATTTGCTAGACTTCAATATCATCAGGCCATCTACCACAAAAACTACATCAAACATCCAATATCCTATGTTATCTTGTTCGTTGTGTCAAAGCTGGTCCAAGCTTATCCTTCATGGTCCGCAAGTCGATGCTTTCCAACGCGGCTGCCGTCGGCTTGGGAATCATGCATGACCAGAGAAGGGATTTGGTTGTCCGGTACGAACTACCAGCGCATTGGCTAACTTGACTCGCCGTATTAATGGGAAAAATGTAATACAACCTGCACTGACGGTTCCGGAAGCTCTATTTCCAGAGTTTTTATATTACATTGATATGAATTTTAATATTAAGTCTGGAGTTTCCTTTTAGAGTTTTATTTTACAATCTAGGTCAATATTAACGTCAGTCATCAAAATCATATAAATCAAAATAAAAATTATAAAAAATCTTAAAAAAATAACTATAAAACATTAAAAAATTATAAACTCATAAAAAATTACAGATCTTTCTCCTTAGTATTTAATATAAATCTATACAAATATAATTTACAACTTGGAAAAAAATACACAAACTGAAGTGTGGAACGGATCTTTAAAGCCTAAAAATTATCAGCTTTCATTCGATTGGAAGATCTTTAAAGCCTGAAAATCATCGGATTTCATTCGATTGGAACGAATCTTTAAAGCCTGAAAATTAGTTTTGTTGTGAGGTGAGGGAAATTCTAGATATTTCTTTTCATTTCCTGGCAAGAATACAGGGATAAATAATGTCTGTGATTCCTAATTTGGGCTGACAAACCATGTAAGGTGTTGATCCATTACCTTGTTTACACCCCTCCCCACAATAAAAGTTTACTCACTATAAAAATCTACCAAAGGTCTAATCAACTTTTATGCTTCTTTTTAGAAAAAAATTGAAAATTATTATAAACAAATAAATTTAAAAGTCCATGGTACGTAAATAATAATAGCAGTTATTTCTGGTAGAAATCATAAAGGGAGCCTTAAATCAAGATTACATTATTCATTTGCAAGGTAGTGGGAGGCTTAAGTCAAGTTTACATTATAAAATTTAGTTAGTGTGATTTAAAAATTTCTATGCTTTTTAAGTTTATATTAATAATTTTTATTTGTTTATGATTAAATTTTTTATTTTTTTTTTATTTTTATTAAATTAAAAAGTAATTTTATTATAAAATTAATATCAAATTATAAAGAGATATTATTATATTACTTTTTTAGTAGGAAAAAATTATATATTTTGTATTATAAAAAAAATGTATATATACGATTACATAATAGCACTAATAGCACCATTATCCTGATTGTATAGTCATTTTCTTACTGATCAGGAAACTTACTGTATATTATAATTAACAGCTTCAGCCATTTCCTAAATATTATTCTGAGTCACAGAATGAACTAGAAAAGCAAAAATACAAGTATTTTCTGGAAATATCTCCATATACATTAGTCTACCAAATGTCTTTTTAATACAAACACCTTATACAAAACATATACAAAAAGTAATTCAAAAAGTTGTTAAAAAGTACCCATCTGTGCAATTGCATAGCTCAGTTGACAAGGTGTGAAATGCATTATCCTGGCATGTTGATGCTTCCTACTTCTATCATTCTTGTCCCCATTCTTATCTGAACGTGCATACATCTTATGTATCCATTAGTTCCTTTTTTGACATTCCATCTACATTTTTGTTGTAGGCTCTGCTGATGTGTTGTATGGTAGATTGCTGGAGTGTGATCCATAGGCTTTGTATTCGGTTTAACTAGCCTTGGAGGGTGTTTTGTTGAATATTATTCCTTCCCAAAATGTGGTCTATAATACATCTCGAATCTCCATGGATTTGTATTTGTGGGATGCCCAAGAATTTAGTAATCCAGAATAGCCCCCACAAAGCAATAGCTTCTGCTTTCATACTTGATCCCTCTCCCGCATTCTAGTGTATCCATAATTCTTGATCTTCAAAAACCTTTATCAAAATTTGGCATCCACATCTCCTTCCTTGAGACGCCCCATAAAAACACTCGGCTGGGTATATGATACTCGGATCCTTCCCTTTATCTTCCTTTTCCTTTTGCAAGGTACCAGACCCCTGAATAGATTTGGTCCATCATTCTATGTAATCATATATCATGTCTTCTCTCCACCTTTTTGTTCCAAAGATCAGGTGATTTCACACTTTCCAAATTTCCCATAAGATAGCAAGTGAAAGCGTCCTCTAACTGGTGCGTTATGTACACCACCATTTTAAGTAATAATCTATGGTATTAAAATGAATATAAGGTATCTTCATATTAGTAGTGAAATTCTTCCAAACGCTAACAGAACTTGGACAATGTAAGAATAAATGGTTGTTATCCTCTCCTTCCTTCTTACATAGGTAACAAATCCGAGGTCCATGTTGATTTCTCCTCTGTAAATTTTCTCATGTAAGGTTCTTATTCTGCCATTGGAATATTTCCGATCCGCTCTCGGATCGCCTAATTCAAAATAAAGATGCCTTTTCTATTTAGGCATTTAATTAATTCCGTTGAACCAAAAGGATCCGCACTGGTACCTAAAATACAGTCTGTTCCCAATATAATCATGTTTCTTGTACCGAACAACCATGTGATGTTCTGTAACAAAATGTCTTTCACCTTATTGAAGTTGTGCCACATCTTGGATCCTTTTTTTTCCAATTAATCCCTGTCTCATTTAGCAGGTGAAATCCTTATTCTTAAGGTATTTGAAATGGATCAACTTACCCCATATGCCATTACTGCAAATTCCCCGCCACAATGATTTTAGTAGCAACGCCCAACCAAATACTTTGACATTTATAATACCTCATTTGCCTAGTTTCTTTGGTCTTGCGATCTTATCCAGTTTGAAAAAATGATATTTGAAGCTTTTTCTTGCCCTTGACCAAATGAATTTTTCCATTATGCGGTTGAGAGAGTTTACAATTAGCTGCGGGATTCGGAATAGGTGAGCCCAATAGACCCCCAATTGTGTGAGCATTGACTGAGCAAGGGTGATACGACCTCCCATCGATAAGCATAGATGTTACCATCCCTTAATTCTAGTATGGAATCTATCCACGAGCCACATCCAATCTACATTTTTGTAGTTGTTAGGCTTTAGGTGATATCCCAAATATTTCATTCATGTGTCGAAATGGTTCAATTTCACCCCAAAATTCCTCTGAATATAGATGATATCATCTAGGTTGTAGGAACCACATAGAATGGTTGATTTGAGCTCATTCAAAATTATGCCAGTGGCTCTTCCGAACTTCTTGAAAATTTGGGAAAGAGAGGGCCATTTAAGTCTATTGACCATAACCATCAACAAGATATCATCAACAAAGAAACTGTGTGAGATAGAAATTTGACAGCCAATTTTTAACACTTCAAACTTTCCTATAGTCACTGTTTTTTTATATGCACGCTTAGGCCATCCATAACCAGAATGAACAGGAGGGGGGACAGAGAGCATCCATGTCTAAGTCCCCTGCCTGCTCCAAAGAACCTAGATGGATATTCATTTATTAGCACAACATACCGGACTGTTGTGATACATCCCATTATCCATTATACCACATTTGTTCTTATGCCGATTTTATGAAGAACCATTCTGAGATAACCCCAGTCTAAACAATCGTATGCCTTTTTGAGGTCCACCTTCATGACTGCTGCATTCATCTTTTTTGTCTTGATAGTGCGCATGCATTCTTAAGCTACTACCACTGCATCATGTATTATTCTATTGTTTAGAAAACCATATTGCTCCGAGGAAATGAATTTTGATAATGAAGCCTTGATCTTGGTGGCAATTATCTTGGATATAATCTTATAAGTAAGACTGCAAACAGAAATTGGGTCATAATCGACAAAGGTGGTTAGCTTTGTCTTCTTCAGTATAAGAGTAATATAGGTAGAATATAAATGAGGATGTATAGTTCTCGTAATTCTAGATTCTTCTACCATTTTTAGGAGATCCTTCAGAAAGATGTCAAGGAAGTGGACAAAGAATTCAAATGTCCATCCGTCCAGGCCCAGAATTTTGACTCCCTTCATCGATTTTATGGACTGAGTCATTTCCTCGACCTTAACCGGCTTAAACAGCTCCAGATTCTCCTCCTTATCAAACATTGAAGGGTATTCACTTACCGCCCATAATTGTGCCTCCCCGCCCTCCAAATCCATTCTTTTGTATGCTCGATGAAAATATGTGGCTGCCAGGGCAAAGATTTCTGATTGTTTGTTGTAACAGTTCCTTTTGCCGTCAACTATCTCCCTAATGGTGTTCAGTTTCCTTCTATGATTAGCATATCAGTGGAAAAACTTAGTTCTTTTGTCCCCTTTGCGGATCCAAGTAGCTCTGCTCTTTAAACCATGTGATCTCCTTAATCTGGAGAATCTTCTTCTTTTTCAATTCGAGGGCATGGATCTATTCCCTTACTTCAGCAGACAAGGAGTGTGTGGCCATTAAGTTATGTAGTTGCTTTAGGGCCTTTTCTATTTCTGTCATCTCCTGTTTCAGGCTCGCCTTCTCCTTCCACTCCCATCTTTTAACCACTGCTTTTAGGTTTCGAAGCCTATTTAGAAACCTTTCCATGGGTGTAAGGCCAACCTCTTATCCTTTTCTTCAGGCCATCGTACTCGGACTAGGGAGTCAAAGCCTATGTCTTTGAGACAAACCCGATTATACTTGAATGGCATACCAAACCTTATATCAGCATTACACCAAAAGAGAGTGATTGGTCAATGGTCTAAAATGTAGTTTTCGATACTCCAGGATCTCACATCCCCCCTCTTTTCCACCATATTCTCATGTATTAGAAATCGATAAAGTCTCTACAATATATAATTAATACCACTTCTTCCATTGTCCCAGGTAGGAGCATTCTTAGATGGGAAAATGTCTACTAGATTATGATAAAAAATAATGTCTCTGAGTTTTTGTGCCATCTTATCCACCATTCTGGATTGACCCCACAACTCTTCAATCCCTGTCGTACAGTTAAGATCCCCTTCCAAAGGAAGAGATGATGAATGCATAATTCCAGATGCCTCCAAAATGTCCTAGAAACATTCCCAATCCCTGTAAAGGGCATACATATTAAGGATGTGTGTCGTCCACGGGATGCCTCTCATACTTCCAGCCCAGAAAATGCCCGCTGAACAAGAAGAGGCCTCCAGATTTTCCCATCAGAGATCCCACAAGGCAGCTAAACCACTAGACCTGCCAGTAGCATCAGTACCCACAAGTACCATGTCGAAAGCATCCTTCTAAAATATTCAATAGTTTGTGATGCCGAGTACATTGATTCTTGAATGACAATAATACTAGAACAAGAAGAGAGAAAGAGCTCTTATACGGCGAGGAATTTTGGAAGGGCCCCCAAACCCCTAATATTCAAGGATAGGATAGAATTCATTTAGGTCTAGAAGAGGTCATGCGGGCTCTAAGTACCCTCGGAGAGATAGGAGATGAAATGGGTATATCAATGAGGGATGGAGAATTTGTCAGAGTTGTATGAGTTTGTCGAGGGTGACCCCTAAAATGCCTACTACCTATGTTTTGTGTGTGCCTTACTATTATATTCCCAACAGAGGATGGACTAATTACGGGGACCGAGAACCATGCGGTTTATGGATGGTGAGAGAGTAGAGGTCGAGTGTCTTTCTTTGTAGTAAGAAATCCAGGTTGCTATCAATGGAATTGTTAAGAAAGGAAACCAGAGAATTAGGTGAGGTAGGCCTAGTTGGGGAGAATTAGGTTGGGTGGTCGGTGATGGAAGTTTGTGTGCCTTTGTATACATGGCATAAGAAGTAGAGGAATGTCAAATTGAGTATTCTAATACATTAGCAAAAACGGAGGCGGTGCAGGGGTGGTAAGTTTCTTATTTCGATCCAGATGGGGTGAGTCAGCAGCAATATGTGAGCCAGAGTGTTCCGACGTCGTGCGGGAGGTGTGAACATGAATGGGGAAGGAAGCGTTATTTGAAAAATGGGGTGACGACTTGGAATAAAATAGGTTTGAGTGATTATAGCACTTAGAGCATTCATGAACTCTTATAGACCTAAATGAATTCTCGAAAATTTAAATCCTACCACCCATATGACTTTTAAAATTCAAAAATTCCCTGGAAAGTAGAGGAACCTGAAACCAGTGAATTCCCCTCCCCGGAAATACCAGAGGATACGAGCACCAATCCCAAACCAGGATTCAAAAGTATATACCATCACAGCAGCAGATGCAGAACGAGCCCCGACATGACCACCACCTAAAGCATATTCTAATGGAAAAACTCTTACAAGGCTGTGAAACAATGAATGAGATTGTCCACTTATACCAAATTTTATACGGATCTTGTGTATGTAAACATGTTGCTTCTACCGGGAAGAATGACGGGCAAGAAAAAGCTATAAGGTTATTCCTTACTGGCATCAGGGCCATGGGAGTATTAGACAGAGTGAGTCTTAAAAATGCAAAAACAGGATGTACACGGCAATGAGAATAAGCAGGATTATATGGAATAATTCTGAAAAAAGAAACGGTGAGAAAAGTTCAAAAAATATAACTGACATTGCAATAACAACATGGAATCAGTCCCCAAAATAGCCAGACATTTAAACTACTTTAAGACCTGAATTTAATAATGGAAAATATAAATCTTGATTATCTATGTATAGTCCAGACAAAGGGTATTCTGCACACATCCAAGTATTTCACTCACAATTTATATTTTTTTCCTTGAGCTGTCTTAAATGTCGTGTAGTGATTCAGTCCAACGCCCCTCTACACGCTTATCATCTACAACTTCTACTCCCCAGGTTATTTCTTATCTTACTATTCTTTATCGTTGGATTTTGTTTCATCAAAAGAGGAGAAAAAAAGACAATCTCCATTATTCGTGAATGCAATACTTTATATTACTTTTATTATTATAATATTTTTACTTTTACAATTATAAAAGTCAAATTTATTTAATTTTTTTTTTTTTTTTATGCAATATTACTTATAATTTTGAGCTGAATTTCTTGATATATATATTATATATATTAACTTTCATATTATAGAACATGTATTTTTTTTCTATTAATTACTTTAGGCTATTATAATATATATATATATATATATATATATATATATATAAAATAAAAAAATTCATTTTTATAATATTATATTATATTATATGATATGATAAATCTTATGTTACTATATTTTTTATTTATTTATTTTAACTTAGGGGGAAATCCCATTATAATCTAGTTGTAAAACCATCAATGACCCATGCTTTCTATCCACAATGAACACATAACTCAATTGTCAAACTATTAGTGGAGATAGCATCACTATTTGCCATCCACAAACCATTATTCAAAGAAAATCACCCACTTATAATGACCTGCTAATGATCCATAAGAAAATAGGCTTTGACTCTTGAAAGGCATTTAAATCCTAAACCATTAATACATTTCATTGTACATAATTGTTGCTTCTTCTTATTAGTTTTAATAGGAAAATAAGTTTGGACTCTTGCAAAAAGCATTTAAATCCTAATTCATTAACACATTTCATTTTACATAATTACCCCTTCTAATAATTATTTTTAATAATAATAATTTTTAGATGTGTATATCTAGAGCAACATTCACATAACAAATTTCAATGTTTTTAGACTATAATTATTTAATAAGTTTGATGTTTTAGATAAAATCTATATTCTTTATATTATTATTTTATTCATGTCTTTCTTGCACAATAAACAAAATCCAGGTTGTGGCAATGTACAAAAAAAATATTGACATTTCTACTGGTGGCTCTTGAGTATAATATTATGGAGTTAAGTAAATAATTATTTTATAATTTTTTTATTTTTTAAAATGAATACCTATTTCATTTTTATTTATAAACAAAATAAGAAAATAATTTTAATATGACATATTGACTATATTATAGATAAAACATTGTTTAAATATATATTTTCGACTATGCAATAAGTTAAGTCAACCATTTATTTATTATTTTATGCAATAAGTTAAGTCAATCATTGATTTTATTAATTTTCAAGTGATTGATTCAATGAAAAAGCAATAATTCATGATAAATATAAATTTATTTACTATCTAGTTAAATTTAAACGAAGGAAAATCAATGTTATATGGAAAATTGATTTATCCAATTATATTGGAAATCTTCGTTATAAATTTCAGAAATTGTTCTCTGAATTAAAATAAGCATAAAAAAATCAATTGTTTATTAATATGAAATTAGTAAAAAAATATAGAAATTGCAAAAATACTTTAAAAAAAAATTAGGAGAAGTTTTGGATCTTTATCTATAAATAGGTGTCGTTACATTTTTTTGTTTACGACAGAGAAAACCTCAATTTTAATAAAAAAACAAATATAAGTTTAAAAAACAAAATGACTAAAAACATAAATTTAATTATATAATCCATTAAATTGATGTAATCATTCTCATTAAACATCATTACCATATAAGCTAAATTTATGCATTATATATGATAACATATTAAGATAGATTTAAATATAAATTAACACGCTAATATATATAGGATATATAATTTATATTTTATAGTTCCATTATTAAAAATTAAAATAAATTACTCTAAATAAAGTTTTTAATACATTATAATTTTTTTATAAATTCAATTTATAAAATTAAGAGTTATAATATTAATTTCTTAAGTTAATTATTTGGGAATTTAATATTAAACTTAAAGTTTAATATATTAATCTTACTATTTATAATATTAATGTTAGGGTTTATAATATTTATCATAGGGTTTATAGTATGAATCTTAGGGTTTAGTTTGTTATTACTAGGGCTCACTATTAATGTCAAGGTTTACCATATTTAACAATATTTAAACTCAAAAATATTGAACAATATAGCCACATTGGAATGGTATAGAAAACAATACTTAAACTTAAAAATATTTAACAATATTGCTACATTGGAATGGTATAGAAATCTCTTCAATGTTTCATTATGAGAAACATTGTCACAATGTGACAATCAATTTGATAATCATAGTCACAATGTTACAATAGTATGCAATTTATTCAACCACATTAATATGGTTCATAATCTCGAGGTTTATAATATTAATCCTAGGGTTTAAAATATTAATCTTGGGGCTTATAATATTAATCTTAGGTTTTATGTTCCTAGGGTTTATAATATGAACTTAGGGTTTATAATCTTAGTGCTAATAATATTAATGTTAGGGTTTATTATATTAGGTTTTATAATGTTAGGGTTTTGTATTAGTGTTTAATATTGTGACATTAAAAAATTAGGGTTTAATATATTTAGAAACCTATCCAACATCACATTGCAACAAGCATTGACGACAATCAGTTTAACAATCGTTGTCACAATGTTACATTACAATGCAATTTATCCAACATCACGTTGCAAGATTACAAAATTAGCATTTAATATATTAGTCTTAGGGTTTATAATAATAACCTTAGGGTAAAAAATCCTAAGGTTTATAATATTAATATTAGTGTTTATATTCTTGGGGTTAATATATTAAATTAAGCTCAATGATTTCAAATATATTAAAATATTGTAATATATCAATATGAGTTTCTATTCCTCAAGTGCAAAAATCTGAACTTAATGATTTCAAATTAAGAAGTAATTTGTGATTCATCAATACGTGAAGGTCCTTCTCGCTCATGTGACCTAGCCACTCATGCCATAGGAAAGTGTCTTATTTTTCCTTCTCAGATACAATTGGTGCCTCACTGACCTGAGTACTTCCTTTGGATCTGTAAAGGTATCTGATATTCTCTGCCTCCATTACAACGAGAGTGCCCTTTGAAACTTTCAACACTCCACCTTGACCTATAAACTTGTAAGCTTTCGAGTCCAATACTTTGCAAGAAATCAAATTATTTCTCATCTCAGGTAGATTTCTAACATTGACCAATGTTCTAATTGTATCATCATACATTTGAATTATGAAATTTCCCACCCGAATAGTTTGAAAACATATATTATTACCAATAAACACAAAAATACCATTCACAACTTGATATGAAGTGAACCAATTTCTGTGCGGACTCATGTAATGAGAAGCGCCAGAATCTAACAACCAATTTTCATAATGATGAGAAACATTTCAAATAGCAAAAGATTCATCTATCATACCTGATTCAATAGATAAAAATTCATCAATCATACCTCACTCAACTTCATTTTCTTCCTTCTTTGGGTTTTCGACGAACTCTTTTATTTTCCAACAGTCTTTCTTGAGATGATCTATTTTGCAGTAATACCAACATTTAACTTTAAACTTCTTGATTTCTCTCCTCTTTCCTTGGACTGACCTCTGGCTACCATAGCTTCCGGCGTGGAAGTTTTAATGCTAGACTTCCTCTGTGCCTCTTCAAATAAAAGAGTTCCCACAATGGAATGACATTCTAAGGATTTGGTTTATGCTCAAACTGATAGAAATTACAAAGTGATCCCAAGACTTGAGAAAGGAACATAAAAATATAATAGCTTTATATTCTTCTTCAAATCAACATCGATATTTGACAAATGGAAAGTAGGTGTATTAAATAAATTTTTAAGTGTTCTGTAATTTTAGTACCCGCTTCATCTGAAGGCTATATAGTTTCCTCTTCAAATAATTCTATTGGTTAAGGACTTGGTCATATACAATGTTTCCACTTTTCCCCACAAACTTGTTGTTGAGGTTTCTTCAAAAAGGTTGAGATAGCCTCATCTGTTGGGCACAACCTAATGCTACTAAGAGCTCAGGCATCCAAGTCCTCCAAATCCAAATATTTCATGCTAATAGGTTTCTTTCTAACCCCATCTAATGCTTTGTGCAAGCCTTGTTGGACCAACAAATCCCGTACCTTCAATTTACACAATGCAAAATTGTTTTTACCAGTGAACTTATCCACCTCCAAATTAGTATTAGTCATTTTAGCCATTTCTTCCTACACGGTTTCTTTCAAAAAAATACTTTATTAATGACTCGGTTCTTTCAAAACACTTTTGCTACTAGGGTTTCCTTTCTTCTTTCAACTAAGGTTTATCCTTTCTTTTCTGCTTTAGATTTTAATTAAGGGATTATGATTCTCTTTACCAGAATAACCAACCTTGATTCCTATTTCTCCAGATAAAAACAAAATAGATAAAATCCCACTCCCTTTGGCAGAATGAAACCAAAGAAACTTCTTTACAAAAAATTCTTCAAACAATCTTCAGTAACCCTACTTATTTTCTTGTCCACTGATAAATTAATTTTTCAATGACAATTTCCAAAAGTAAGTTTTCTATAGAATATATATATATAATATATATATGTGTATATATATATATATATATATATATAGTATGTATGTATGTATGTATGTATGTATATAGTATGATATATATATATATTACTCGTCATCCACAATGAGCTGCTCCCAGCTCCTTTGAGGTCATGCTTGACAGTTCTTCGTGTATTCGACTTCTCCTCTTTATTTGGCTACCTTCTGTGGCTCTCAATTAATAGATCTACCACTAAATTTAGCCAAAAAATGGTTCTGCGTAGGGTTCTACATATTCTTGATGGGTCTGTGGTGTTCTACATATTCTTGATGGGTCCTTGGTGTTCTGCGTATTCTTGATGGGTCTCCAGCTTCAAAACCCTCAAGGAGTACTTACTGGTTTACCTACTTAGCTTCGACTGCTCATCGCTCAAAAAATAAACACCGACTCTTTCCAACAGGCTTGCTTCATGACAAAAACTTTGAAACAACGACTTCTTTGACTTTGTTTCATGACTTGGTGGGACTGACTTGGGAGACTTGACCACCATGGGTGGACTTCAGGATTAAATGATGACCCTATGTAGTATTAAACAATGATTATGTGGATTAGTGGGTCGAATCCTCCTATGACATTCAACGAATTCAAAATATTACCTCTTGGCCCTCACAACAACGACGCTCTAATACCACTTGTTGGTATTTGAACCCATTTAATTTTACAAGTAAGAAATAAAAATACACATAACATGAAACTGAAACACATAAATAAACAACAAGAATTTTATGTGCTAAAACCCAGACAATGTATCAAGGAAACCTCCACAGGGCAAGGGATTGAGATTATTATTACACCAAAGTCAAGAATGACTCTCTATCATTACATCAAGCCTCTCGGGCAATCATCAATTCAACATGAAAACTTTATTACATAACACCCTATGGTTATGAAACTGTCTGAACGGTAAACCCAAATTTAATAAGATAATTAAATTTAACAATTGTTGTCATTCCTAACAAATTCTACACTATCACAATTTTATTAAATCACTAGATATGTAGATTTCAATGTAATTAGTGGATGCATGCGAATGGAAATTACACAAAAAATAGAGAATGACAAAATAAAAAGGTCACACACACATTGGATTTTAAATAACATATTTATATTCTTGTATGAATTTACTATAGGTTCTTTTTGCATATTAGAGTCCAAGATATAGATAGACCGATTCCATATGAATGTGGAATAGTAAAAGGGAATTGAAACTTTCATTCAATTAAAACAAAAGAGTATCGAAATTTGTTTGCATTTGATAATAGAAAAGAATCTTGTTTTTTTTCTTGTTTCCATAGATGACACAAAGTTCAGTGATACTTGTGAAACCAATATGTATGTGAAAGCTTAGCAACATACAAAACTTAATACAAAGAGAAAATTGTTGCTGACAAGCTTGGAAGAGATGGAATCAGAGGTGACTCTAGTGTCATCTGAAGGTGATAGAGTTTCGTATCTTGTTAGATAAGGTAATGTTTCAATTAATTTCAATGGATATACACATTTTTTTATTTTTTAATCATTGTGTATAAGTATAGATAATAGTTAAAAATATATCAACATATAATAAAATTGTACATGTTGATAACTAATTTATTCTTAATGATGATATGAATTTGCACATTGTCTTTGATTGTGTAGGAGATGTTTTTGGTGTAGTTTCACCCATTAACAACATATAAAATGTCAAACATTAGTTGATGTGGTGCACTAAATGAAAAATGAAGTTATTGGAGGACTATGGAGGAATCGTGATAAAATCTAACCCATTATTTAACAGATTCTATAAAATTCCTTTCATATATTTATATAAATGAGATTCATGATAAAATCTAATCCATTATTTAATTTATTAGGTTGATAGGCATGTTTATTTTGGAATAGGGTTTCAAGAATTTTAATTTAATTATTAGTAACCAATAGGTGTATTGTAGGGATTTAATCTTTAAGAATTACCTAGAGAACATTTTTAGTAGTAGTCAAGATAGTGGGTTGAGATTTATCCAAATATAGTTATGTCATTTTTGCTTTTCATTTAGTTTTGAAAACATTATAAACTGGGCCCATACATATAAATTAAATAGCCTCATTAATACATCAATTCATGATAAGCATCAAAACACTTACTTAATCATAACATCTCACACTACCAAGAGTTACAAACTTCATAGAAATTAACTAAATTATAATTTTACTATATATATATATATATATATATATATAACAAGATTTTTAATCATGGAGATCCATGTCCATTTTAACTATGGAGAATATTAACTTGTAAATAGGTTTTGTTACAATGTGGCCAATACATGGGCTTATCAATACCACATGCCCAAAAAACCATTTTTTAATTAATCAATTTAACTAAAAAAGAGAAAAATGTCATAAGTATTTCTGAGATCAATCTTAACCTTTTATTTGTGGCTATTAGTAAAAGTATTCTAGAATATTCCATGAAGGTTAAATCCCTACATCTACCTAATAATTATTGATAATTAAATTAAAATTCTAGAAGGCCTATTCCAAAAAGTACAAAATAAGTTATATATTTTTTCGCATGTGGTACTAATAAGTCGTGGTATTTGACCCATGATATTTCAACAAAACTTATTTATAAGTTAAATTTTTTCATAAAAGTGGGGTTGGATTTCCATATTTTTGTTATATTTTTTTTCATCTATATATATATATATATATAATATATATATATATATATATATATCTATGTGTGTGTGTGTGTTTAACTCATATATTAATTATTTTTATTTTGTTTGTCAAGTTGTCTGTGATCCTCAAGGCTTGACCTGTGGCGTGAGGAGTTGCAAAATAAGGGCATCTAATCCATCAAAGTCACTCGTGCATCGCACCCCGCTTGGGCAACACCAACCCTAAGTTGACTAGAATTTTTAGTATGTCTCCTCCCCAAAGCACATGGCACAACCTCCCCCTGTGAATTTTGATCCTAGGTCGTCTTGCTGACGAGGCCCATCGTCAACTGGTTGTGCTAGTGGGACTTGACTATTTTTTTAATTATTAATAATAAAAACAATTTTAAAGAAAATTATCATTATTTAATTTTTATTACTTTTTTGAAATTTTAGTAATGCTAGATGCATTATGAAGTAAATGTTTTGATGTTTGATGCAGGGCGGACCTGCAATTACCCATGATCCTTTCTCTCTCACTCATGCACATAAAAGCATGTGCCATTCAATTATCAAGAATTCACAATTTGACTCTGTCTTTGTTCTTTAAGTGCGCCTTGCCTCGACATTATTTAATTAGCAACCCATTAAACGCCACTTAAACCCAAGGATCAACATATTATAAATGGATTCACCTGCATTCATCATGTCAGTCGCGCCACTGCATTTAATACACAGGCTTATATATATACTATTGGCAACCTTCTCCACGTGTACAGGCAAATATATGAACTATTGTTTGAATGGACAAGAACTGCTCTGTTAGCGGATCCTCTCCACGCGGTTAGACTTTAAACAATCCAACAGTTCTGTTTTTAAAACTCCTTACACCTGATACGCACATCAATTATACGCACAGTAAAACAAAATATTGAAGGAACCCACGCGCTCAGCTCCATAAAACTCAAAAGGGTTGCGTATATGGTTCCAACACCATTATATATTAACCTCTGCCTGCGCCCAATCCGCATTCAGATCTCCAACCCCGGCATATCCGCGCACGCATAACTTATAAAGAAACTACGCATCTGTTGGATAATAGATCCAAATCAATACATAATTCGAACCAATTCCATAAATCGAACCAATACATAAAACTCAAATCTCATGCGCGGTTCTTAGTTCTGATTTTTCCACACGCACAGGCAGGTCGTTAATGGGAACCATATAAATGCTCGCGGCTACAATCTATGCGATATATGAATATGCGCAAAGGTAGGTGTTACCTATGTGTGGAATTTTATGCGTGGAAAAATCAGAACTAAGAACTGCGCATGAGATTTGAGTTTTATGTATTGGTTCGATTTATGGAATTGGTTCGAATTATGTATTGATTTGGACCGATTATCCAACGGATGCGCAGTTGCTTTATAAGTTATGCGTGCGCGGATATGTCGGGGCCGGAGATGTGAATGCAGATTGGGCGCAGGCAGAGGTTAATATATAATGGTGTTGGAACCATATACGCAACCCTTTTGAGTTTTATGGAGCTGAGCGCGTGGGTTCCTTCAATATTTTGTTTTACTGTGCGTATAATTGTTGTGCATATCAGGTGTAAGGAGTTTTAAAAACAGAACTGTTGGATTGTTTAAAGTCTAACCGCGTGTAGAGGATCTGCTGGCAGAGCGGTTCTTGTCCATTCAAACAATAGTTGATATATTTGCGTGTACGCGTGGGGAAATTTTCCAATAGTATATATATAAGCCTGTGTATTAAACGCAGTGGCGCGACTGACATGATGAATGCAGGTGAATCCATTTATAATATGTTGATCCTTGGGTTTAAGTGGAATTTAATGGGTTGCTAATTAAATAATGTCGAGGCAAGGTGCACTTAAAGAACAGAGACAGAGTCGAATTGTGAATTCTTGATAATTGAATGGCACATGCTTTTATCTACATGAGTGAGAGAGAAAGGATCCTGGGTAATTGCAGGTCCGCCCTGCATCAAGTGGTATCAGAGCAGGAGTAACTCTTTTTGAAGATTCAAGTTGCTTTGAGTTAAGTTAATTGCATGTGATGATTTTTGGGACTGATGAATATTGATTTACAGGAATAGTGAAGAAATATCAGTGGGAAGAAGGAGAAGTGAATGTGGAAGAACCTAAAGATTCAACAGAGGTTGAACAAAGTTGCAGATGAGGGAAGCCTACATGAGCAGTGGAGGATGCTCAAAAGGTTCCAGAAGAGGAACTATGATTACCAAAAGGCCAGATCCGGAGGGAAGGATTGGTGAGGTAAGTGGCAGCAAGAGAGGTTGCTGTGGCAGAGGCTTCATGCAACTCATAGGTGAGGAACTTATGGCGAAGGAGAAGACTACTAAAAGTCATAAAGGAGAAAGCATAGGTTCAGAAAGAGGCCACAGAAGAGAGGAGGAGAAATATGCCAAGGCGAATGGCAGAAGACATCTGTGGACTCAGGAAGAGTATGAGAAAGAGAAAGCTGAGATAGCAGTTCATCTTGAGCTATTGATGAAATTGTTGCAAAAAGATGTGAAAGACCAGAGACATGGTTTACTGATGAGGAAGAGAGTGAAGTGGCAAAGGCTACAATAGAAAAGAGATTTACAGATAAGTATGCAGTTATAAGAGGAGCTGAGAAAGCTTAAGCAGATGATGGATGAACACTTGAAACATGAAAAACTCAAAGCAGCCGAGTTGGAAGAGGAGGATATCATTGATGATTTCATGAGTTATTGGGTAGATCCAGATCAGCTGGATAATGTGGACTCTTGTGTTTGTATAGCTGAAAATTATGATGTGATTATAGGTGTTGAGGAGGATGTGCCATCTCGTGAAACTCTTACAACACAAGAGGAAATTCTTATGGATGTTGAAGAAGTGAATCAGTGTGTAGCACGTATAAGTGAAGAAACAGTTGAAACTGTTGAACTTGGTGATTTTTTGCAAACTGAAAGTTTATATGTGAATGCAGGTGATGATGATATGCTTCAGCGATGCTACAGAGAAATTGCGTTATTAGAGTACTGGTTGGAGAATCCAGAGTATGACAGGGAGATTGCAGAAGAAAGAGGCCAGTGCAGTGAACCAAAAGAAAAAGTTGCAGATGAAATTGCAGGTGATGAGCCAAAGCATGTTGCAGAGGGACAAGAAGTTTGGGAGGTAGCAACATCTATGGCGACAGCAGCAGCAACATCCATAGTGACAGCTGAGACAACATTGATAGCAGCAGAAGAGGCATTGAAGCCTTATATTTTTTATTCTAACAATTGTTTTGTGAGTACAGGTCTTACTGAAGAAGCTGGAGAAAATCTGCTGGACAAAGAAATTGAACTGAAGAGGCAGATGATGATGAAGGAATCCCGGAAGAGACCAGCAACAGTGAAACAAAGGAGAAGCAACAAGAGGAAGACATCAGAAGATTGCAAGAGTGCAGCTAGTGGAGCAAAGCAGCATAAGGTGCGGAAACCTGGAGAAGAACAACAGACAAAAGCAGCGGCAACTGGAAACTTGCAGAACAAAGTATGGGATCTAGGCATACACAGATCCGAACACATGATCAAGAGATCATGATTAATTTTAAGGTTGGGTGTATGACGCAGGAGCATCAAGACCGTCCTCATTTGTAAATATGGAATAAAGAGGGGGTGTGATAGTTTTAGTATTTTGTTGTTTTTAATAGGAAAATAAAGATAATGTAAATATTCTTTTTCTAAATAAAAGAATATGGGAGAAATAGTTAGAAAAAAGATTGGGATAGAATTGCTATGTTTTTTCAGTTAAATTAGGATAAGAGTGGAGGAAAAGCTTCATGCTTTAATGGTTATGTAAAAAGGAAAAAATCCCGCTTTTGTATTGGATAAGGACCTAGAAGGCCTATCATTTAATTATAAAAAAAGGGGCAGCAAAGCTCTAAAGGCGGAGAGAGAAAGAGAGAGTGTGTGTCTGAGAGTAGGCTTAAACAGCAAGGCTGTAAGCCTTCATCAATTGTAAAGGCCACAGAATTGAAATATCTGGCCAGAAAAGGTTGTAAGTCATTGTTTTGTTTCAGTTATATACATTGATTGATTGTGGAAAGATATGATTGCTTCTGGTCAAATGTATATATAAGTTTAAGGAATGAAATAGAATCGCGAGTTCTACAATAAAAACAACAACGCCTTGAATTATTATTATGCGTTCTGTGTATGGCGAAATTGGTATAGTTGTTATGCAATAAAGGCTGTGTATAGTCATGGTTCAGAACTGTGAATTAATGTGGAAATCGCTGTAAAAGATGGGAGAAATCCCATACCTTCACATGGCGCAACCGTGTAGATAAACCCTGTCTATTAATGCTGGCAAGCACCATTGAATTTGGTGTGATAAGATAACCTCTGCGTAAGGCAATTGGAACGTTTTGCTGTTGAATTGCATGCGATATATATATATAATTCTCTGAGCGTTAAGGCAGCGTAATGATTGTTCTTGATATGTTCTTTATATGCATAGAAGCGTTCTCTATATGTTCCAATCCAGAGGTATAGGCGAAATCATCAGTGATTAAAGGTGGATCGAATTTTCCATCTCCTCAATTAGATAAGGGCGCCTTATGACACAATTGCCTTTGGGCGTTTCATGTGATTGAAGACCCGCGTATTCCCCAAAAATTGAAGGAGTAGTACACGCCTGATCCGCGTATTAATTCAGTTGAGTGATAGGTTCGAACCTATGGTTGGAACTGGCTGAAGGTTTAAACGTTAACAAGTATAAGAAAGGATCGTTGTGTTCTCGGTTGTGCATATACCGCTTCGCCCAAAGGTAAACCACATACACCTCTGTCCCGATTTAACTTTGCACATCGGAGTTTTCCGCCTTGCGTTTTTTCTGTGGCTTCGGATCCCTGTAGCAGGCGAACGAGTATCACAGTGAGTGCTGGTTTGTCAATTCACAGTGTTGAATTCCGCTTTTGAATATCCAATATCATCGCCACTGCCAGAGATTAATTCTACAATTTTTTAAGTGTGCCACGTATCGTTATGTGTTAATAGGATGGCAATAGTGTTGATTTATAATCTGGATTGAACTTGGGTGAACTGAGTATACAGGTTCGGGTCTTGCCAACTAGAAGAGGCGTAATTAACATTAAAAAGATGCATGTGAATTATTTGAATTGAATTGGCGATTGGGTTATTTAACTGAGATGTATTTTGCAAGTGAAGGGATCCTGGGTATTGCAGGCTTGGCTTGCATCAGGTGATAAGTATTGAAGGCCAGCCCTGCATCAATGTTTAGCACAAATTGATGTTTATCAACATTTACAAACCATTTACTTTATATGACTACATAGTTTAAATCCATATATATTAACATAGTTAATGTTATTTTATATATAATAAAACTTATATAATAAGTAAGTAGAATATTAAAAAATGATGTGGAAATAAATATATTGCTAGAAAATAAGTAATAGAATAAAAAAAAATTAATAATAAATAAATAAATTCATAAACACAATAGTTACCTTTCATAACAATTTAATTTAGGAGAAAAACATGTTTCTTTCTAAATATCTCAAGAAGAAGAATGTTACGACTGTCCAAAATTACTTAGGATTTGACACTCTTATATATATATATGGATTTTCCTCCATAATGGTAAACATGTTCTTACTATGAGATTTCTATGCCAAATTTGACTTTACACTTAGATTTTAATATTGTTGCACGGAACATTACTTATATATCCTTTGACTACACAATACTTCTTCCTTTAATTGCTAGTCTATGATCAACTAAGGTTCTGGCCTAGCGAACCCTTTTCATAGCCAAGGCTCAAATTATTAACATTCTATTGTCATTACATAACGTTGATCCTTATAAACTTGTATATACATAAAAGGGTTGATATTATATTATGATGGACCTTATATATACATAATATAAAGAAAAAAAAAAAAATTTAATAGAATCCATTAAATGACATGGATGGCCTCAGTCGTGTTAGGTTCTTATACCAATAGGAGTCATAATTTTTTAATGACTGAGATTAAACTTGTAATATGTACATACCTTTGCTTTCTACGAATGTTTTCCATATTCAAAAAATTTAAAAATTTGAAGAGGGTATGTCCTAAAAGAATAATCAAAGGACAAAAAAAAACAAAAAATTCAAAGAAGATGAAAAATATCAACCCCAATAAAAGAAAAAAGACCATGAAAGTGAGCAAGCCAAAATGCCACTACTATTTACTTTTTGTGCATAATAAATTATTGTGTGCAGTTTGTAATATTTGCCACAATCCATGATAGTCAAAATGTTGAAACGTGACTATTTCATGTGTTAAATTTCATGTCTATAGATAGAGAATAAAATTTGACGAAACTGTTTAATTTTGGCAGATAATTAGATAGGTAGAGTAAATAAAAGGAGCTCAACTATTTAATCTGAGCCCTTGGATGTAATAAGGTTAGATTTAGTTAGTTCACTATTGTAAAGAAAAAGAAAAATGTTTGATAAGGGTTTGCTAGATTAAATGCACCCTAATAAAGAAAAGTGAAAATGGTAGGATGAGTAGATGGGTAAGTAGTAGAAAGGTTGCAGAAGTATGGTGATTGATTAGACAAGATCATGTTTATTATCTTTTCCATCATGAAAGTTCTATGGAAAAATGGAAAATTAAGCATGAAATTGAATATCAAAGGCAATTAATTAACTTCCCTCATTCATTTCACTTTTTACTTAACTAATTTCCCACAATAAGCTTCAAAGTACTTAAAAACCTTAAGTAAAAAAGTCTCAGAGCATATCTCTGACTTTTGGAGGGACCAGGCCCTCGACTTAATGACTTATAGTTAATAAGTACTAAAATCTCCTTATAAAAAATCATCTACCCTTTTAGTTCATTCATTTTCCCTAAATAATACTCTTTCCCTAAGATTGAATTACTTTTACCTAGGAAAAGTATTTGCTCCCCCACATAACTCATTTTTATATTGAAAACCCATAAAAACACTATATCCTAAGTTTTTATGTTATTATTGGAAAAGCATTAAAACATGAAATATCATATACTTAAGATATTGTGCCCCTTTCCGCTCATTTGACTAATTACTAATTTATTTATTAAATCCAAAGCAAAAACTCGTTTCCCATATATACTTAACTCCCGCAATATTAACTAACCCTAACCCAGTTTAATTATATAAACTATGATTTTCTACCTCGAACCCACTAACTAATTGAACCACGATTATGTTAGTCACAAAACCCAATTAAATCCCACCGCTAATCACCCTAATACCTTAACCCCACCTTAATCCCTCATTTAAACCAAAAACCACTGCGCTTAAACGCCCGCTGGGCCCCCCACTATCTTTTGTCCAACTCCATTGCCCGATCACCGCACGATCGCTCCCCTCCCCATCTGATAGCCCTTTTTGATTTCAGATAGGCCTGACATCCAAATGTTACCTACCCGAAAAGGGTTCTTTTCCGTTGGTCCCCCGAGGCTACGTGTTGCTCAATGAATGGAATCAAGAAGCCTCCCCCCAATACCACCCAACACCCAAAAGCGGTGGAATGGAAACCACTTATCACCCACCCGCTATACAACAAAACAGTTACTATTCACCTCACTATGCGAAAGAATGACCACTATTCACCCATACCCGCCAAAATTAACTTTCACGCATAAAGCTAAAAAACCCAAAATTATTGTTTTTTATCGTTTTTTCAATTGTAAACCTCCATGCATGCACCTGTGAACGTTGAAACTGTCAACCAATGTCCAATTGCACTCTAAAGACGCCAGAGAGCTCCCAGGTTGCCTTCCAGCCTACTCAGAACCTTTTCAACCGTTCGCAATTGCCAGTCGACTTGTTCAGAGCTAGTTTTCCTTAAATTCCAGGTATTTAAGCCAGATTTCACTGGAAAACCCGTCAATTTTAGAACCAGTTGCTTAGTTTTATTAGTGAAAGTAAAAATTAATTAAAGAAACTCTTGTAGATCAACCCTACTATGACTGAACCACCATTGCCCTAAAACAATGAAAATCACCTCCCCCATTCTCAAATCCAGAAGAACTGAGAATGGCTGCCCCAATTTCCATGGATGTCAGACCCATTTCCACCCCTCATCTGGACCTAGACCACCTCCCCCTGGCTGATAAAGATTTCCAAATCACGGACACCTATGTCCATGAATCCCCTCTCAAACTATATTGTCGATACAGAGATCAATACCTGAACCATGCTGATAAAATTGGTCTTTGAGAGTCCAATTTTCCCAAGTACCAATTCCCTGAAGTGCACATCTTTGCAAAAATTGTCCATTACTGCCATGCAAATTATACCCGCAGTCAAAGAGTAATGATGTCCCCTAACCAAACCATACTTTTCACCATGATTGTTGAATCAATCAATGAAATGCTGCAACTTCAATCAGGGAAAAAGCTAACCCCTATTTCAATTGGAGACGTATTGGACCGATTCCCAAAACTTACCACTGCAAAAATTACTGATATGTTCAAAACCTTTATTGTAGAAGTAAAGAACATTCCAAAAGATCCTCCCCCATATGTATATACCATATTTTCCAAATTTGGCCGGGACATTGTAGCAATGATATCCAATATCCTAGGTTATACCACCAGCGAGTACATAGATGAAATCATCCTAGCTTTCATGTCCATCTTCACTCTAGGATAACCTCCTACTGTCATGTATGATTATGCAAAATTTATAGCCGATAGAATGCATGACCAGTTTCTTAGGATGAGTAATGAGAGAGTCTTCAAGTATTCCTCTGTTTTGTATCACATTTTTTCTATACTACCAAGTGGATAAGTTCCACTTTACTCTCCAGAAGCTTGATACAAAGGGTCACCCCAGGTCAGTAATTTTCTGGACTCCATTGATCCATAAGTATGACTCCCTATATTCATACAAAAACTTCATAGATCTATTTGTACATCCCATTGTAACATTGTGGATAGGCAACCCTCCTCCAAGAATCAATTCAGATATAAGGAGGATCCTGCAACTCTCAAAACAACACAAAGTGGGAGATTAGTACTTGTACCAAAACCATACTGAAATTAGGATTTATGGTTGTGAGATGGCCCCATACAAACTATCCAGATACCTCCCAATGAGTTTATTTGCTCTGGAGTACTACAGGAAGATAATCAATTCAGACGATGTACATTCTGTCAGCCAAAAAGAAGGCCCAGCTCAAGATCAAAGATCAATTAGGTCCCTTTGTTTGTAATAGAAGCGAAGCTGGAAAGGAGGCAGACGAAATCCTTCAGAGATTAAATCTAAGATAGAGCTTCATGTGGAGATATGATCCCTGGGATTTCATCTCCAACAGAAGACAAAAAAACAAGATGGCTCCTTACATTCATCACCGAACCCCTGAAATAGAAAAGTATGCTAACCAATTGGAGTGGGTGGAAAAAACTTTAGAGGACAGGGATAGTACTGAAGATGCTGTGGAAAACACACTAATTGATGTAGAGAAACAACTTGATGAGGGTTCTTTTCTGCAGGTGCCAAGAGAATCATAGGTACAAGGAGAATCACAAGTATAAGAAGAATCACAAGTACAAGGAGAATCACAGGCACAAGAAGAATCAGAAGAGACAGACCTGTCAGAGGAGCCAAATCAAATAGCTAGACATGAGCCCACCATGAGTACCCCCCTAGTCTTACAAACTCCTCTAAATGAGGAGAAAAGCCTCAAAAGAAATAGGGAAGGGGCCACTACTTCAGGAAGAGAAACATCATAGGCCTATGTAGAGACTAGCCTGGTTAAAAGACAAAGAATAAATCATGTCTCTGAACAAGAATATACAGAGGAAACAATTCAGGCCATAAGCACAGAAAGAGAGGGAAGTAGACATGCCACTCCCTCTGGAGGCACGCTAGAACCTTCCACATCACACACTCAGATGTTGGAAAGGCAAAAAAGTGTTGAGTTGTTTTCTTTCAGGACGCCAGCAGATAAAGACCAAGACATCAGAGAAAGATACAAAGAAATAAAATCCAGAAATGAGAGGTTGAAAGCCCAAACTTATGCATAATATTTGAAAATGACCCCTACCAATCAAACAAGGCTTATGTCAGCCTTTGATGTCAAAGAGGGGAAAATGCAGATGACATTCATAAAAACCACTACTCAGTAACCAAGAACAACAGCAGACTTCAAAAAGATAGACTTCGAAGTACTGGAAAAGGACGTTCATCCTATCGACCAGATTGAGCTGCACAAGTAGATAGGGGAGATGATTTACTCCACCTTGACAGGGAAAGCTATCACTGCCCACCAATTGTAGTTCTCTCTGAATAATATATCAACACAATTCCAGTTAGGGAAGGCCTCTTCATAAGACAAAGACACCATAATCAAGTCCTTAGAGGACTTAGTCATTGAGTTGGGACACGATCCCAAAGATATAAAGGTCACAGAAAAATTAATAAAGAAGAAGAATGATGATATAGCTGATATGAAGAAGAAACTCAAAATTCCCCAGTTGCATCACCCACAAACAACAGAATTCCTAGAGGCACAAAAAGGACATGAAGAGCTCATGGACTTGGTCCTAAAGCTAAATTACCAACTAAAAGAAATAGAGAAGGAGTTAGACACCTTGATTTAGTCCAAACAAAGTTATCTAGCAACCACTTCTAGGACTGCCATTCCCATTATTTCTACTACAGTTCCTTCTAAATTGGTAGCATCATTGGCACCTACAGCTCCACCTTCCATAGCACTGCCAATCATAACTGAATCTATAGCAACAGGCACACCAACAGAAAAAACAAAAGAGCTAGTAAAAGGAGGAGATGTCAATCCAGGAAATAGAGCTCAAGAGTCTAAAGGAGAAAGTGGAAAGCTTAGAAACTGACTGTAATCTTGCCCAAATTCAGCAAAGAGAAGAGACACAGAAGGCCCAAAGGATGGGTAAGAAAATCAAAGTCCTAGAAAAATATTTAACACTGCAAAAACCACTAGGACAGACCAAAGAGATGCTCTGGGCCAATATCATTGACTCTGTCAGTGATATTTGGCCATCAATTGAAGTTATATTTGAGCAAATAGAACTAGTGAAGAGAGCTACTGAAGCTATCCAAAATGTAAGGGAAGAGTTGGGTGATATGCCTGAGGATGCCAATCGACTCTTCCTGAACAGAAAAAACAGATATGAGCTCCATGAGCTTGACATGGAAGATAGGATAGAAGCTATCTTGGAAATCAGAAAGGTTCTCTCTAAAAGAAGCCTTATGTTAAACTTGGAAGAAAAGTGCCAAAACATGTAGGTATCCATTGACAAGTTCATGGCTAAATTTCAGGTTTTGATGGAAAAAGGTGTTCGAAGTCCAATGGTGATAAATGATAAACTTATGACCCAGCTGGATTATGGAGACAGGTTAAGGAGATTGCTAAAGGAATAAGCAAGCACTTCAGGTATCAAAGCCTTGCCAACAGGGAAAGTACTATATGACACTTTTGAAAACTTATTCTTTTTAGAGCATGAGGTGAAACATTTGTTTGTCACCAAGCCTAATTTTTCCAAATACACAGAGGCACATGAAATTTACAAAAGAATGTTGAAAGTAAAGTTACCTGAGGATGAATGGTGGGAAAAAATGACAAATTTCCTATGAAAAGATTTGCATCAGAAAGTCACCACAGTAAAATCTGAAAGTAGCCAGGTGAAACAGATAAAAGATAGATCAACAAGATCAAAGAGTAATAGAGTCAAAGATTATCAGCGAAAGATTAAAAGTAAAGAAGATTCTAGTGAAGAAATGCTACAACTATCAACCAACTTAAAGGGCTACAACTCAACTGCAAAAACTAGCACTACCACAATAAAAGGGACAACATGATGCAGTTTTTCATTTGTCTCTATCTTCATGTTTGAAGATATTTTGATTCCCTAGATTAAATCTCAGATTGTTATGAGATATTTTGTAATTATTTTTTGTATAATTACTTCACATTTCAAAGTATTTAGGGTGGATTCCAAGACATTTCTATAAACTTTTTTCTCAAACCAAAGTTCTGTTGTATCAATGACTGGATTGGCTTACTGGATCAAGGAATAAAGATCAGATATTTTACAGGATTCTTGTGTAAAGAAAAAAACAAATAAGTATTCTCTCATGTTTATTGTTGTCTTTTCTTATGTTTCTCAATAATCATGTTTGTTTCTCTAAAATATAAATGTATAACTAGGAATGATATTTCAAAAATTGCTTGAATTCACTCTATCTTGACTGTTTACATTCTGAATGTTTTCTCCTAAACTATCTTAGCTAGGGAATTCTTAACTACTCCTTAGCTTCCGCACTTTCCCTTTTGGTCTATATAGCAAATGATTCTTAATATCCTTTTGTATATGATCACCCTGTGTTCCTCATTCTGATCACGGTCCAAGGATTCTTAAGTGACCTTTCACCCTGGTTAGAATCATTTCATCCATCAGCCCTCAAGATTTGCCTTTTTCTTCGCTAGCATGCCCTGTGAACATTCCCTTTAACGATCTAATCCAGTTATTTTATCCTTTTACTGAATCGATAGCCCAATGGCTTGAAGAAATAGCTCTATCCATCTGCTCCTAGAATTACATCAACCAACCAAAATAAAAACCTCATGAACACTAAGAACTAGCCTAAAATCCCATCAATACAAAGCTAAATTATAAAGAGAGATACCTATCTAGACTTAGGTTGGCTAGAACTTGAGTCCGAAAATTGGTTTGTGGTTACCTCGGTCTTTTCCTTCTTCTGATAACTTCTAGGGAAAATTTCAGAGTGATAACATAGTGGCGACTCCGCTGGGGACTCAAACCCTCAGTCTTAATAAACCTTTGAGAACATTTCAAATCTTTATTTCAAGCCTCTTAGAGGGTTTATTAGAAGTTATTTACAAAATTTCACAAAAAGAAAGTAATTAGAAAAGCTTAAAATCTGGTTTCAAGGAGAACTCACTATACAAGGGCTAATCCAGATCTAAACCCTGCCCCAATAGTGGACAATCCCAACCTGATTTCGAGAAGATCCCGAAGACAAGAAAGTTTAGTAATTCCAACACCTTCAATCAAACCAAATTCATGCCCTGATGAGTGGTTGTTTCTAGAAGACCTCCCCTTTGATGAGTCATTTGACCTTTCCGTATTTAGAACCAAGTCTGAAAGTGCACTTGATGACATAGTTCTAGATCCAGATTTTATTGCAGATCTTGAAGTCTAGAAGGCAAACCAGTCAATTGATGAGTATATTGTAAACTCCCCTTAGTCATCCCTTACCACTGTTAAGATCCCTAAGATTTCTGAACCAATTTCAACTCCCCTTAGTTAACCATTATTCCTTTCCACCTCTAAAATTCATACCTCACCCCCATTTGTACCCTCATTTCCCTACCATCCTATATTTGCCCATCAAACACCTATTATTCCTAGTTCTCCATAAACTAGTGTATCATCCCTTGGTACCCCAACCCAACTTCTTAGCCCTACCGAAATTAGAGCCATGGCAAATAGATATGCTCCCCTCGTACTACCTGCCCCACTCAGTGCCATGCCATAAGACTACCAGAACAAAATTGTCCAATTTGATGACATAGGACCTTATACAGCACAATAGCATGTAAACAAAATGACGGATTACTTTGAATTGCATGAAATTGATATTGGAGATTATCAAATGAGACTTTTTTCTCAGACTCTAGCTGGTGATGTCAACAAATGGTTTAGAGTGTTGCTTGCTAATAGCATAGATAGTTTAGAAGTGTTTTATTAGCAATTTTTAAATAGATGGGAAAAGAAAAAGAATCCTCTGCAAACCCTTTGAGAATATGAAAACATTAAAAGAGGACCAAATGAAGCAGTCTAGGATTACTGTACTAGATTCAACAATATATACAATGCAATACCAGCCAATCTAAGACCCCCACCTTACTTAGCACTGATAAATTTTCCTGACGGGTTTGATACTGATATGGCATTCCAACTTAGAGAGAGAAATCCTCCAACTTAAGAAGACATGCAGAGTGTAGCAGTTAGTGTAGAAGCCAACTTGCTAGCAAAAAGAGCTAGGTTTAGGAATGAAAGGAGAGGACCTGTAAAAGATGAAACCTCACCATATGACCTTAAAATAGATGTCCTAACCAAAGGAATGGAAAAATTCATGGATAGGATAGAGAACATGGAGAGGAAGCCTCAATGGGATAATCAACAAGCACCCCCTGTCAGAAACCCAAACATTAGAAAGAATAAGAATTAGAATACTGGGATGAATGTACCTGATTAGAATATTAGACCTCCCTTTCAAGAAAACTATGCTGAAACATCTCATTCAGATGACCTTGAACAAGACACACACATCAACCTGATGGGATTGGATGATGATGAAATTGTCTTCTTGACGCAAGATGAGCAAGAACTGCATATGTTGTAGTAGTTGTAGACCCATTCTAGAGAATCATTCGATTACAAGCAAGGGTATGATTCTGCCATTTTTGAGGTACAAAAACAATACAACTTAAGGAGTAAAAAGACTGATGATACTCCTGACCAGAACAAGAAAACAATTCCCAATCAACCCAAGAAAATCAAAACAGTCCCATTTTACCAAAACTCTCCAAATCTTCCCTAGTCCAAACCAGAACCCTCCTGGTCTCACCATTGTAGATATAACCCCCAATCAACCCCTTGATGATCAACCATCCACTTCAGTCCCCTCCAAGGAAGTAGTGGAGCAGTCTCCAAACATTATATTCGAAAATCCAAACAAGAAGACTACAAACATAGAAAAAGAAGAGAAATCTACTCAAACTCCTGCCATGAAAATTCCAAGCCCTCAAACATACAAAGCCCCTTTGCCTTTCAATTGGGAGCAGAGGTCGCTAAGTTGAAAATCTCAGTTCCCTTAAGAGCGCTGATTAAAAATGAAACCTATAAATCTCAAATAAACAAAACCTTAAACTTTTTTTAGAATGAAGACTATGTCAATTTATTTGATGATCAACCATAACTTATTTTTGGTCCTGATTTTAATGAAAACCCACTAGAAGGAGGAGTACCACCCTTTAATATTAGCCTTAGCATTCATGATAAGATCTTACACAATGCAATGTTAGATCCTGGGGCTTCACACAATTTGATGCCTAAATATGTTATGGAAAAATTAAATTTGGACATTACTAGACCTTAGAAGGACCTATTTTCATTGATTCAAGTCAAGTAAAGTGTCTAGGGTTAATCAAAGACATGTGTGTTTCCTTAGTACAATATCCTGCTAAGACCATTCTCATGGACATAGTTGTCACTGACCTCCCACCTAAATATGGCATGTTATTGTCTATATCATGGGGGGATAAAATCGAAGGATCTTTACAACTTGACATGTCATATGCCACAATCTCAGCCTTTGGACAACCTAAAAAGTTGTACAAAGAGACCCTAATGAAATATGTAGTGAGTAGCCAGGATAGGCCCTAGAAATTTCCTATCTATTCCATGCATTCTGACATTCATTCTTTTATTTTGTACAATGTTGAACAAATGCATCAAACTACTTTAAACAACATTATTTCATAACTAAAAGAAATTGCAGTTACAGCTGAAAATGAAACTGTCCAAACTCAAGAGCTTTCAGATAAAGAAGATGATCAAAACACCTCAAACAATGAAAATTTTGTTCCCCCAAATAGTAAGAATTATGAATATGAAATATTATGGAACCTTGAATTTGATGGATCAGTGAATAAATTAGGAGCAGGAGCAGGAGTGTGGATATATAATTTGGAGAATGATCACTCAGAGGTCCATTCTTACTGACTCAATTTCAAATGCACCAACAAAATGGCTGAGTATGAAGCACTTCTTTTAGGTCTTAAATTAGTTAAAAAACTAGGATCCATAAGAGTTTCTATTATGGGAGATTCTGAGTTGGTTATAAAACAAATTAATGTTGTATATATGACGAGAGATCCTAGGTTAAGTTTTTATAGAGGAACAATTGTAGAAATAATGAATACTTTTCTAGAAACTAAGTTTTCAGTCATCCCAAGGAAACATAATATGCAGGTTCATAGTTTAGCAATGTTTGCCAGCAGTTGTAAGTTACCCTTTCAACCTAACGATCAATACACTGTCAAGATTAGGCACAGACCTGGTATCCCAGATAACTTGAAAATCTGGCAAGTGTTTGATAATGATCAATAGATAAACAATTTAACTTTAAAAGAAGAATTTGTAAATAGTAATATAAACACTGACATAACATCAGATCCTGACTTAAAATATGAAATAGAAATTAATGAAATAGAAGATGAAAAGATAGATAGATTTCATCCCACTAAATTTACAAATGCATGTGTAGAAAACCTAAAGCAAATTGAAATTGATGAGATAATTGATAAAGATTCTGAAATCATTAATCTCAAAGAAAAATTTTTTGGCCAAAGGATTAACTCCTTTGAAAGACTTGTTTGATTCAAATGATGTCCCTAGAAAACCAAAGATTGAACCATTAAAATCTGATATTGAGGAGTGTAATATAGGTACTAAAGAAATTCCAAAACTGATAAAACTTTCAAAGTCCTTAACTCCTACCGAAAAAGTGAAATACCTTGAATTACTAAAGGAATTCCAAGATGTCTTTGCTTGGAGTTATGAGGACCTCAAGTCCTATGACACCAGCATAATACAACACACCATCCCCATAAAGGAAAACCATAAACCTTTTAGATAGAAGCTTAGGAGGATTAATCCCATCATATTGCCTTCTATCGAAAAGGAAATCTGAAGAATGTATGAGGCCAAGATAATAGCACCCATTAGATTCTCTGATTGGGTTTCAAATTTGGTGCCCACAAGGAAAAAGATTGGTGAGATGAGACTTCGTGCTGACCTCAGGAATCTTAGTAAAGTTTCACTCAAAGACAATCACCCGCTCCCAAAAATGGATCATATCTTACAAAGGGTAGTAGGGTCAACCATAATCTCATTATTGGATGGTTTTCTGGTTACAATTAGATTTTAGTTCACCTGGATAACCAGTCTAAAACAACATTCACTACTCCTTGGGGCACATTCATATATCTGAAAATGCCTTTTGGATTAAATAATGCAGGGGCCACTTTCCAAAGAGCCATGGACATAGCTTTTGCTAAGGAAATTCATGACTTCCTACTAATATATTTAGATGACATCACTGTATTCTCAAAATCTGATAAACAACACTTAGATCACCTAAAGCATGTTTTTATCAAATGCAGGAAGTATGGAATTTCTTTAAATCCCAAGAAATCTTTATTTGGACTAGAAGAGGGAAAGTTACTAGGCCATATAATCTCAAAAGATGGTATCCGAATAGATCCTGCAATAATTGAAGCCATCTTACAGATACAACATCCTAGGATCATTAGGGAACTACAAGCCTTTTTAGGAAAAATAAACTTTCTTAGGAGAGTTATTTCTAACTTAGCATAATTAATTAGAGCATTAAATAACATGTTGAAGAAAGATTCGACCATAAAATGGACCATTGAAGCTAAGAGATACTTTGAAGACATTAAGCTAGCTTTAACAAAAACACCAGTTTTGATCATTCCAAAGTTTGATAGGGATTTCATTATATTTTGCGTTGCCTTAGAACATACAATTGATGCAGTCTTACTGCAGAAGAATGATCAGGGTTATGAACAACCTATTGCCTTTTTTAGGAAAGCCATGAGAGATGCCCCCTTAAAGTACAATATAATGGAAAAATAAGCCTTTTCTTTGGTCAAAGCTATTAAAGATTTCAGAGTTTACATTTTATATTCTCACATAGTAGCCTATGTCCCCAATTCAGTAGTCAAAGACATCCTAAGTCACGAAGGTCCAGATGGAAAGAGAGGGAAATGGATAGCTACCATGTTGGAATATGACTTGGAAATCAAACCAACAAAGTTAATCAAAGGCCAAGGTTTAGCCAAACTCATGGTTGAATCGAAGTGTCAGGCCTTAGACATAAATTTTATTGCAGAACTGGATAATGAAGAGGAGATGGTGACTCCACCAATCAGCCAGGCCTTTATTGAATCACCATGGTATGCTCACATATATATGTTTTACAAAATTTAAAAGCTCCTCCTGAATTATCTAGGACCAAAAGTATATTTTTAAAAATGAAATCTTTAAAATTTTGCATAGCTGACAATGCTTAATTTTGGAGGAATCATGAAGATATCCTTCTTAACTATTTAATGAAAGAAGAATCTGACAGAGTATTACAAGAATTTCATGTAGGTGACTGTGGAGGACATCTTTAGTGGAAAACCACAACTGACAAGATTCTGAGAGTCAGTTTCTATTGACCCACTTTGTTTTCTGATGTAAGGAAATTTGTAACCTCATGTCATAAATGTCAAATTCTTTGAGGAAAGAAAAAGCTTCTACCCCTGCCACTAAAACCAATCTCTGATGGAACACCTTTTCAACAATGGGGTCTTGACTTCATTGGTGAAATCCACCCACCCTCCTGTGCCCGACATTAATGGATCCTCACTGCTATAGACTATTTCACTAAATGGATAGAAGCCATACCATCAAGGCAAGCCACTGGCACAGTCGTAATAACCTTCCTTAAGGCCAATATCCTATCTAGATTCGAATGCCCAAGAAAAATCATCATGGATAATGCAGTAGTTTTCAAATCCAGAAGAATGATTGATTTTTGTAATAAGTATCATATAACCCTAGGCCACTCCACAACTTATTATCCTCAAGGAAATGGACTACCAGAGTCCTCAAACAAAATTTTAATGAATATTATCAAAAAATTGCTGGAGGATAACAAGAAAACATGGAACAAAAAGCTAGTAAATTCCTTATGGGAAAATAGGCTAACCAGAAAGAAATCCATTGGTACTAGTTCTTATCAATTAGTTTATGGGATGGAAGTTGTTTTCCAATCTTGCTTAGGAACACCAGTGATGAAGTTGCTTCAAGAGTTGCAGGTTGAACCAAATAACATTAAAAAAAGAATCAAGCAAACAATTCACTTACAACAAACTAGGGAAGAAGTGTACATTAGATGTCAAGTTGTGCAAGACAGGATCAAGAAAGATTTTGATAAAAGGACTAAGGTAGAATATTTTTTCCTAGGGGACAAAGTTCTATAATTGGATTCAAGGAGAGACGATAAAGGGAAACATGGGAAGTTTGATTTCCTATGGAAAGGCTCATATGTCATTTATGCTTTTAGGGGTAATAATGCTTTCTTCCTCAGAGAAATGGATGACACAGAAGCAAAAGGAGGACCAGTTAATGGTCGAATGCTCAAACACTACATTGAAACTAGTTACTGATTCCACTGATCATTTATACATATTTTATTTTCCAAAAGTCTAGAGTTGATCGGATGATGATTTTTGAAGTTGAAGCCCGGAGAGAAGGCCCTAAGCTTCAAAAGTTTTACTGTCATAAATAGTAATAATGCAGAAACATGAAAAGGAAAAAAAGTGCAGGGTAACGTCACAGAAATTCAGAAGGCCATTGATCTATAAAGTTCTTGACATTTCACCAGGAAATGCCATCCCCAAGTGGAGCCACTGTTAGGTTTCTATATTAATAGGAGTCATAATTTTTAAAAGACTAAGATTAAACCTGTAATATGTACATTCCTTTGCTTTCTAAAAATGTTTTCCATATTCAAAAAATTAAAAAATGTGAAGAGGGTATGTCCTAAAAGAATAATCAAAGGACAAAAAAGAACAAAAAGGTCAAAAAAGATGAAAAATATGAATTCGAAGAAAAGAAAAAAGACCATGAAAATGAGCAAGCCAAAATGCCACTACTATTTACTTTTTGTGCATAATAAATGATTGTGTGGAGTTTGTAATCGTTGCCACAATCCATGATAGTCAAAATGTTGAAACTTGACTATTTCATGTTTTAAATTTCATGTCTATAGATAGAGAATAAAATTTGACCAAACTATTTAATCTTGGTAGATAATTAGATAGGTAGAGTAAATAAAAGGAGCTCAACTGTTTAATCTGAGCCCTTGGATGTAATAAGGTTAGACTTAGTTAGTTCACTATTGTAAAGAAAAAGAAAAATTTCTGATAATGGTTTGCTAGCTTAAATTCACCCTAATAAACAGAAGTGAAAGTGGTAGGATGAGTAGATGGGTAAGTAGTAGAAAGGTTGCAGAAGTATGGTGATTGATTAGACAAGATGATGTTTATTATCTTTTTCATCATGAAAGTTCTATGGAAAAATGGACAACTAAGCATGAAATCGAATATCAAAGGCAATTAATTAACTTCCCTCATTCATTTCACTTTTTACTTAACTAATTTCCCACAATAAAGTTCAAAGTACTTAGAAACCTTAAGTCAAAAAGGCTCAGAGCATTTCTCTAACTTTTGGAGGGACCGGACCCTCGGCTCTATGACTTATAGGCAATAAGTACTAAAATCCCCTTATAGAAATTCATCTCCCCTTTCAGTTCATTCATTTTTGCTAAATAATACTCTTTCCCTAAGGTTGAATTACTTTTACCTAGGAAAAGTATTTGTTCCCCCACATAACTCATTTTCGTATCAAAAACCCATGAAAACATTATATCCTAAGTTATTATGTTATTATTGGAAAAAGCATTAAAACATGAAATATCATACACTTAGGATATTGTGCCCCTTTCCACTCATTTGACTAATTGCTATTTTATTTATTAAATCCCAAACAAAAACCTGTTTCCCATATATACTTAACTCCTGTAATATTAACTAACCCTACCCCAGTTTAATTATATAGTCTATGATTTTCTACCCCGAACCCACTAACTAATCGAACCACGATTAAGTTAGTCATAAAACCCAATTAAATCCCACCGCTAATCACCTTGATACCTTAACCCAACCTTAATCCCTCATTTAAACCAAAAACCATTGCGCTTAAACACCTGCGAGCCCCCCCACTATCTTCCGTGCAACTCCACTGCTTGATCACCATACGATCTCTCCCCTCCCCATCTAACAACCCTTGTTGATTTCAAATGGGCCCAATGTCCGAATGTTACCCGCCCAAAAAGAGTTGTTTTCCGCTGAGCCCTCGAGGCTAAATGTCGCTCAATGAATGGAATCAGGTGGCCTCCCCCCAATACCACCCAGCACCCAAAAGCAGTGCGATGGAAACCACTTACCACCCGCCCACTACGCGACAAAATAGTTACTGTACACCCTACTACGTGACAGAACAACCATTGTTCACCTGTACCCACCAAAATTGACTTTCACGCATAACTCCAAAAAGCCCCAAATTATTGGTTTATATCGTTTTTTCAACTATAAACCTGCATGCATGCACTTGCGAACGTTAAAGCTATCAACAAACGTCCAATTACACTCTAAAGATGCCACAAAGCTCTCAAATTGCCTTCCAGCCCACTCATAACCTTTTCAACCATTCGCAGTTGCTAGTTGACCTATTAAGAGCCAATTTTCCTTAAATTCCAGGTATTTAAGCCATATTTCACTGGAAAACCTGTCAATTTTAGAACCAGTTGTTGAGTTTTATCAGTGAAAGTAAAAATTAATTAAGGAAACTCTTGCAGCTCAGCCCAACTATGACTGAACCACCATTGCCCTAAAACATTGAAAATCACCTCCCCCATTCTCAAATCCACAAGAACTGAGAATGGCTGCCCCAATTTCCATGGATATCAAACCCATTTCCACCCCTCATCTGGACCTAGACCACCTCCCCCTGGCTGATAAATATTTATAAATCAAGGAAACCTATGTCCATGAATCCCCTCTCAAATTATACTGCAGATACAGAGATCAATACTTGAACCATGCTGATAAAATTGGTCTTTGGGAGTCCAATTTGCCCAAATATCAATTCCTTGAAGTGCACATCTTTCTAGAAATTGTCCATTACTGCCATGCAAATTATATCCCCAGTCAAAGAGCAGTGATGTCCCCTAACCAAACCATACTTTTCACCATCATTGTTGAATCAATCAATGAAATGTTGCAACTTCAACTAGGGCAAAACCTAACCCCTATTTCAATTAGAGACCTAATGGACCAATTCCCCAAACTTACCACTACAAAACTTGTTGAGATGTTCCAAACCTTTATTGTAGAAGTAAAGCATATTCCACAAGATCCTCCCCCATATGTGTATACTATATTTTCCACCAGTCAGTACATAGATGAAATCATCCTGGCTTTCATGTCCATCTTCACTCCAGGACAATCTCCTATTGTCATGTATGATTATGCCAAGTTTATAGCCGATAGGATGCATGACCAATTTCTAAGGATGAGTAATGAGAGAGTCTTCAAGTATTCCTCTGTTTTGTATCACCTTTTTCTATACTACCAAGTGGATAAGTTCCCCTTTACTCTCCAAAAGCTTGATACAAAGGGTCACCCGAGGTCAGTAATTTTCTAGACTCCATTGGTCCATAAGTATGATTCCCCATATTCATACATAGACTTCATAGATCTATTTGTACATCCCATTGTAACAATGTTGATAGGTAGCTATCCTCCAAGAATCAGTTCAGATATAAGGAGGATCCTGCAGCTCTCAAAACAACACAAAGTGGGAGATTGGTACTTGTACCAAAACCATACTAAAATTGGGATTTATGGTTGTGAGCTGGCCCCATACAAACTACCCAAATACCTCCCAATGAGGTTATTTTATCTGGATTACTACAAGTAGATAATCAATTCAGATGAGGCACATTTTGTCAGCGCCAAAAAGAAGACCCAGCTCAGGATCAAAGATCAATTAGGTCCCTTTGTTTGTAATAGCCGAGAAGGTAGAAAGGAGGCAGACCAAATCCTTCAGAGATTAAATCTCAAATAGAGCTTCATGTGGAGATATGATCCCTTGGATTTCATCTGCAACAGAAGAGAGAAAAACAAGATGGCTCCTTGTATTCATCACTGAATCCCTGAAATAGAAAAGTATGCCAACCAATTGGAGTGGGTGCAAAACACTTTAGAAGATAGGGATAGTACTGAAGTTGTTGTGGAAAACACACTAATTGATCTAGAGAAACAGCTTGATGAGGGTTCTTTCCGGTAGGTACTAGGAGAATTAAAGGTACAAGGAGAATCACAAGTACAAGGAGAATCATAGGCACAAGAAGAATTAGAAGAACCAGACCTGTCAGAGGAGCCAAATCAAACAGGTATACAAGAGCCCACCATGAGTACTCCCCCAGTCTTACAAACTCCTCTAAATGAGGAGAAAAGCCTTAAAAGAAATGGGGAAGGTGTCACTACTTTAGGAAGAGCAACATCACAGACCTATGCAGAGACTAGCGTGGTTAAAAGACAAAGAATAAATCCTGTCCCTAAACGTGATTATACAAAGGAAATAGTTGAGGCCACAAGCACAGAAAGAGAAGGAAGCAGGCATGCCACTCCCTCTGGAGGCACAGTAGAACCTTCCACATCACACACTCAGATGTTGGAAATGCAGCAAAGTGTTGAGGTATCCTCTTTCAGGATGCCAACAAATAAATACTAAGACATCAGAGAAAGATACAAAGAAATAAAAGCTAGAAATGAGAGCCTGAAAGCCCAAACTTATGCACAGTATTTGAAAATGACCCCTACCAATCAAACAACGCTTATGTCAGCCTTTGATGTCAAAGAGGGGAAAATGCAGATGACACTCATAAAACCCACTACTCAGCAACTAAGAACATCAGCAGACTTCAAAAAGATAGACTTCGAAGTACTGGAAAAGGACATTCAGCCTATTGACCAGATTGAGCTGCACAAGAAGACAAGGGAGATGATCTACTCCACCTTGACAGGGAAAGCTATTGCTGCCCACCAATTGAAAAAATCCCTGAATAATATATGAGCACAGTTCCAGTTGGAAAAGGCCTCTTCACAGGCCAAAGATACCAGAATCGAGTCCTTAGAGGACTTAGTCATTGAGTTGTGACCTGATCCCAAAGATATAAAGGCCACAGAAAAATTAATAAAGAAGAAGAATGATGATATATCTTCTCTGAAGAAGAAACTCAAAATTCTCCAATTGCATCACCCACAAATAACAGAAGTCCTGGAAGCACAAAAAGGACATGAAGAGCTCATGGACTTGGTACTAAAGCTAAATGACCAACTAAAAGAAACAAAGAAGGAGTTAGACACCTTGATTCAATCCAAACAAAGTGACCTGGCCACCACTTCTACGACTGCCATTCCCACTATTGCTACTATAGTTCCTTCTACATTGGCAGCATCATTGCCACCTATAGCTCCACCTGCCATAGCACTGCCAATCATAACTAAATCTACAACAGCTAGCACACCAACAAAAAAAATAGCAGATCTAGTAAAAGCGATGGAGGAGATGTCAATCCAGGCAACAGAGATAAAGAGGCTAAAGGAGAAAGTGGCAATATTAGAAACTGACTGTAAGCTTTCCCAAATTCAACAAAGTGAAGAGACATAGAAGGCCCAAAGGATGGGTGAGAAAATCAAAGTCCTAGAAAAATATTTGACACTACAGAAACAAGTAGGATAGACCAAAGAGTTTCTCTGGGCTAATATCATTAACTCTGTCAAAGATATTTGGCCATCAATTCAAGTTATATTTGAGCAAACAGTTCCCAGATCCGGGTGCATGCAATATGCCGCCACCTCAGGCTTCAACATGCCCGGCATTTGGATGCCGGAACGACACCTAGACGGAGGGCGATCGCCTTAAATGTTTACAGGTTCCGAAGGACGACATTCATTGTGAAACGCCGTCGATTCTTGCGCAGGTCAGTTCAGCGTTTAACGCCATTCATTCCCCTATAGGTGCCTTAATTCCGCTTCAAGGCTCGACCTTGGCGCCCATCAATGATAAAATGGACCTCGCAGAGTCCAGCTACAGAAATTCTCTGCGAAATTCTCTCCGCCAGTGTGTTCTTTCCTCTGCTCAGCCTATGGCCGACCCTTCGGCGCTCGTTTTCTCTCAGTCTTTCCTTGGTTCTTTGCCGAGCTTGCGCAGCCAGACTTCCGCGGAAGCGATGACACCCAGTTGCGGTGTGCCTCGAAGAGGCAGTTCCTCAGCCTCTCGGGGTCGCGCTCGCCCATCACCCTCGCCTCTGATCATCCCCATCTCCTCAGCCTCCCCTTCATCTCCTCCACCCACCCCTACTAGGCCTGCTCCCAACTCTTCCTTCCAAAATTTGCGGTTTACCTTCCGAAGTCGCCTCAACCAGCCCATAATCACTTTCACCACGACTATCATGGTCTCCGAGGAAGCCGAGGAACCTGTTCAACCCATTAGCTCTTCCACCCCTTCCCCTGAAGGAAGCCTCTCGCAGGAAGGCGAAATTAATCCTAACCCTTCTGCGATGCACATGCAAGAGGATTCCCCGAAAAATGTTGAGGTTTCAGGCACGCCAATTGTCTAGGAAACTGAGATTATTGCCTGCGGTCCAGTTCAGCGTAATTTCGGAATCATGCACCTGCTCACTCAATCAGAGGAAGGAGTTCGTGAAGATGAGGAAGCTTCGCAGCCAGCTGCTCTAGCAAACGCGATAGCCAGACGCCCAGACCCGCAAAGCTCGGGCAAGTAAGTGTTTTGGTCAGAAGGTTATGATTTTTTGCGCAGGTTTCTGTTTATCCCCCCCTCTCTTCAGCAAGCTCTTCACATGCACCCGGATGTACATAATGTAAGGCTGAGGCCGACCTCAAAGCCCATTTTCCTTCTTCCGATTTACACGCTCTCATGTCTGGTTGGAAAGTTTTGGTGGTTCGCTTCCTCTGCTTGGCATCCCCTGCAAGAAAGAAGCTCTTTTGTAATGTTCTTCAAACGCCTGTTGCCTAGTCTCTTATCTTCTTTCACAGGCACAGAGCTCTCTTTTTGCTCTCTATTTTCTCTGCTAAGGGCCAGGAAACTGGCCCTCTGAGGTGCTGTCCTCATTGTAAATATTTTTAACTTTTATTTTAATAGATTTAGCTCTGATTCAGAAAAAAATATTTGAGAAAACAGAACTAGTGAAGATAGCTACTGAAGCTATCCAAAAAGTAAGGGAAGAGTTGGGTGAAATTCCTGAGGATGCCAATTGACTCATCCACTTCCTGAACAACAAAAATAGATATGAGCTCCATGAGCTTGACATAGAAGATAGGATAGAAGCTATCTTGGAAATCAAGAAGGTTCTTTCTAAAATAAATCTTTTGTTAAATTTGGAAGAAAAGTGCCAAAACATGTAGGTAGCCATTGACAGGTTTATGGCTAAATTTCAGGTTTTGAGGGAAAAAGGTCGTCCAAGTCCAATGGTGATAAATGATAAACTTATGACCCAACAGAATTATGGAGACAGGTTAAGGAGATTGACAAAGGAACAAGCAAGCACTTCAGGTATGAAAGCCTTGCCAACAGAGAAAGTACCATATGACACTTTTGAAAACCTATTCTTTTTAAAGCATAAGGTGAAACATTTGTTTGTCACCAAGTCCAATTTTGTCAAATATACAGAGGCAGATGAAATTTACAGAAGAATGTTGAAAGTAAAGTTACCTAAGGATGAATGGTGGGAAAAAATGACAAATTTACTATGAAAAGTTTTACTCGGAAAGTCACCACAGTAAAATCTGAAAGCAGCGAGGTGAAACAGGTAAAAGATAGATCAGCAAGGTCAAAGAGTATGAATGAAATATTAAAAGTAGAGAAGGTTCCAGTGAAGAAATGCTACAACTATCAGCCAACTTAAAGGGCTACAACTCAACTGCAACAGCGAGCACTACCACAATAAAAGGGACAACATGATGCAATTTTCCATCTATCTCTATCTTCATGCTTGAAGATATTTTGATTCCCTAGATTAAATCTTAGATTGTTATGAGATATTTTGTAATTATTTTTTGTATAAATACTTCACATTTCGAAGTATTTAGGGTGGATTCCAAGACATTTCTATAGACGTTTTTCTCAAACCAAAGTTCTATTGTATCAATGACTGGATTGGCTTACTAGATCAAGGAATAAAGATCAGATATTTTATATGATTCTTGTGTAAAGCGAAAAACAAATAGGTATTCTCTCATGTTTATTGTTGTCTTTTCTTATGTTTCTTAATAATCATGTTTTTTTTCTCTAAAATTTGAATGTATAACTAGGAATGATATTTTAGAAATTGCTTGAATGCACTATATCTTGACTGTTTACATTTTGAATGTTTTCTCCTAAAACATCTTAGCTAGGGAATTCTTAACTGCTCCTTAGCTTCTGTAGTGTCCCTTTTGTTCTATATAGCAAAGGATTCTTAATTTCCCTTTGTTCATGATCACCCTCGTTTCCTCATTCTGATCTCAATCCAAGGATTCTTAAGTGCCCTTTCACCCTCGTTAGAATCATTTCATCCATCAGCCCTAAAGATTTTCCTTTTTCTTTGCTAGCCTGCCCTATGAACATTCCCTTTAATGATCTGATCCAGTTATGCTATCCTTTTACTGACTCCATAGCCCAATGGCTTGAAGAACTAGCTCTATCCATTTGCTCCTAGAATTCCACCACCCAACCAAAATTAAAACCTCATGAACACTAAGAACTAGCCTAAAATACCATCAATACAAAGCTAAATTATAAAGAGAGAGCCCTCTCTCGACTTAGGCTAGCTAGAACCTAATTCTTAAGATTGGTTTGTGGTTACCTCAGTCTTTTCCTTCTTCTAATAGCTTCTAGGGAAAATTTCTGAGTGATAACAAGTCGTCTTGACATTCACTGGGCATCTACTATGGGATATTATTTGGATCTACTGTGTTGTCAAGTGTTAGTAGTGTGATCATGTTGACATTACAGAAAGTATAAAATATTTAAGCGACCCTAACATGGTGTATGGAGATAAAAAATGAGATTAATTTTAAATTGTTAGAGATCTCTTAACAAGCATAAGATGATGGAGGTCTTAGGTTTAGGGCCTTATTGGGGTGAGAGAAGAAAACAATTTTATGAACCTGAATTCCTTAGGGTGACTTAGGGTGTTGGGTGTATTGCACTATAGCACACTATGATTGCTAAATAAATATGAGAAGACTAGTGTTAGCTTAGTAATAATGACAACAATTTCTTGGATCGACTGGTATGTAGTAGCATGAAGACACCTTTTACATACTTGAAGGTACTCGATTGAGACACTATTGTCTGGTAATAGCACGAAAGGGAATTATGGATTTATGATGATGAGACATAACATGGGGTGTTTCATGATGAGTTTATTATGTCTGGAACACTATCCTAAACATCGTAATGGATGAATGATGGACATAGGTGGCATTATGGAAGTATTACATTGTGAGTTTCTTATAACCAATCTCCCATGTAGGTAGGTAGACTACATGATGGAAGAGTGATGCTTACGTATCTCCAAGTTATAGGACATGGGCTAGGCCTTAGAACCTCTACATGGATTTCAATTCTATTGATTAGTACCTTACTCTTTTGGCTCATTTTTTTTTTCTTAAATATATTTTGGTTACTATTTTTAAATTTGGTTTAAAGGTAAGGGATCATGGTAATTCTAAGAAAAAAAGGAAGGAATTGTTTGTGGTCTATCCAGTTGTTTTCACTTTTGTATTGATGATTTCAAATAGAGTTATTGGACTAAATCATACTCTAACTTTTCATGTGCTTGCACAACCAATATCAATCCATAGAAACATTATTCTCTTAACAAAAGAAACATTTGTGACTAATGCTTATGTGAATTCTTGGGCTACTTCGTCATGGTTGAGTAGCTTTCATGTTTTTTTCATAGAGGTGTTTAGGTATTTTTTCTTTCTAAGCCAAAACTAGACCCACTCCTTTTTCCCTTTGAATAACTTAGAAATCCCTATGAAGGACATTTGTCTTAAATTGAACTTGATAATGAAACAACATCAACTAATATTTTCTTTCAAACTCTATGTCTCTTAGTGCCTTCTTGACTTAGATGGCCTCGCTATTCTCTTATCAATATTCAACCTCCCATAACGAGACATATAGATAATAGGACACCAAACATGAGTGAAAAAATGGGGTTCTTGTAGAGGAGTTATTTTTTCTATCAAACTTCTTTGTCCCATGCAAGTTTCACAATGTATAACTAGAGTCCAAATGGATTCCATGATGATGGCCATCGAATTCTAGTGAATATGCCTAATAGGTATTAACATTAATGATGTGCCATCAAAAGGAAAAGATAGAAACCCTCCAAGGACCAATTGGAGGTTTATTTCAAGCTTGGGGCATAGACTTGGGCAACTCAAGAACAACATGCACTAAAATACTTAAACTGATTGAGCTACAGTAGATGAATAATGTTTTCATAGCTCAATTGGAGGAAGAGAGGGGTAATCAATAACACTCAATCTTCTAGAGACTAAATATAATAGACCAAAAATTTGATGTTCTATGTAGAAAGCTTTTGAACATTGAAGTTGCTATCAATGGCCATGCTAACAACTGAAACATCCAACAGTAGGATATAGAGGATTTTCTTGCCTCTATTGGTACTTCTTCAAACCCAATTTTGTTAGATGAGGAATAAAAGGCTCAAACTGACATAGGCCACTTACAATACTATTACATAACCTCGAGGGACTCAACCAAATTTGATATTGTAACTTATGGCCTCTCTACTAACAACATAATTTGCATCCTTAATTTAATTGTTTGAACTTTTCCACAAGACTATATATAGGAGTAAGTTAAAACCACTTGAGTTAACCTTTCCATATAACACTTTGAAATATATCTATATCTATATATATTCATTTCAATAAAAGTTATATATTCATGCTAATTAAACCCTCCAAGATTCCTCTTTCTTCCCATAATATATGAATAGAAAGAAACTTAGAAATTAACTACTAGTGATAATAACAATTCATAACCTTAAGGGTCTTAATCAATTCAAGAATTTTTCACATATTACATCCAGTTAATAATATATTATCAACAAATAATTCAATTAATTACAACCATCTTAGATCGATATTAACTCCAGATCTATCAAGCGTCGAGAGGGATCAAACCTCTCGAGGTGCAAACCTCTTTTTTGAGTGAAAAACTTGAGGAAAGGTTTACACCTCGAGAGATTTGATCCCTCTCGGTGCTTGATAGATCCAAAGTTAAGATGGATCTAGGATTTTTTTAGTCATGTCCGTCGAAGGAAAATCTATCGAAGATATGATTAATTTTATCAATAATATGTAAATACATTTAATATTAATATAATCATTTTAAATATGCTACATATGTGTGAGATTATTTTAATTTTAAATTTTCGTAGTTACCTCAATTTGTTGAGATGTTAAATATTGTTAATAACTTTAATGATGAAAAGTGATGAAATAAAAAATTTCAATGCAAGGTGACAACGTAATAGTGTTGACTGATAGAAAATGTGAATAATAAGAATGTAGGCAATTACAATTAGTATTTATTGTGATCAAACTCAAACTATTTTCTTCTATTATTCTTATTGTCACCCTTATTAGTTTTGTCATATTTTCATTCCATTATATCAAAAGGATAGTTGAAATCGTAAACTGTTTAAATCTTTAGCTTGAGTTGTTTTGGTAAACATCATACCTTGTCTCTCTTGCTCTCCAATATTAATAAGTTGAATTACCATAACACAAAAATTAATGTACATTGCCAATACTTTTTTGCGCTTACACTGCAATAAATGCACATTGTTAATCCAACCACTTTAAAATTAATGTAACATCATGCATCCAATTACATCAAATAAGAAATCAACATCTACACTGAAATTAATGCATCTAATGCAAGAAACCAAATAAGATTAGAAAGCAACTTCTACACTAAAATCAATGCATCTAATGCCAACAAGCAAATAAGATTAGAAATCAACATCTACACTCAAATCAATGCATCTAGTGCAAGTTATAGGATTAGAATGCAACATCAACAATGAAATAAATGCATTTAGTGCAAGCAATAAAATAGGATTAGGAATCACCATCTACACTAAAATAAATGCATTTAGTGAAAGCATTGAAATATGATTAGAAACCATTTCCATTCAAATCAATGCATCTAGTGCAAGAAATAAAATATAATTAGAGATCAAAATCTACAGTAAAATCAATGCATCTAGGGCAAGCAATCAAATAGGATTAGAAATCACCATCTACACTAAAATATATGCATTTAGTACAAGAAAACAAATAGGATTAGAAAACGTCTAATTTAAATCAATGCATCTAGTGCAAGCAATCAAATATCATTAGAAATCAACATCTACATTAAAATAATGAATCTAGTGCAAGAAATCAAATAGGAATAGAAATATCCATCTACACTAAAATCAATGAATCTAGTGCAAAAATCTTATTCTCCCTCTCCCCCCTCCATCTATATCTAGATCTCCCTCCATCTCTCCTTCTTTGTTTCTCTATCACATCCCGCCAAACACACACTTTCTCACTCCATATTTATCAATCTTTTTGTCCCTCCATCTCTCCATCTCTCTTTTCTTCCCTCCCTTCACCTTCCATCAATATCTATATCTACCGTTGTCTCTCTATATCAACCCCAAAACATACACTCTCTTTCTATAATCTATCTATCTATCTATCCCTCCCTATTCCTCTCTCTCCCTCTCTCTCTCTCTCTATTTCATCCCCTTCTCTCCCTCTCCCTCGCTTCTCTTTTTTTCCTGCTGCTGTCCTCTCTCCCTCTCTCTCCATCTTCATTATCACTCCCTCTCTCTCTCTCTCCACCTTTCTCTCTCTATGTATTTCTTCTTACCTCCCTCTCTCTCCCCTTCCAACTTCATCTCTCTTCCTTCCCTCTCTCTCTCTCTCTCTCTCTCTCTCTCTCTC
>APFE031043348.1:148557-168480 GCA_000404065.3 Pinus taeda
TTCTTTTTGCAAGGTATAAATAATAATATTTCCCATTGGCTCCACTTAAATAAAACCTCTTTTTTGAGTGTTCATAAATATAAAGTAGATTATGGAGTAAATATAAAAAGATATTTATTTCTGTTTTTATTTATTTACTATAGTATTTGGACCATATGCTTGGTATATAATAACATGATTTCTAATCTTATTTGATATATTTTTATTTATTTACCATACCTCTTTAAACCTCTTTTATATTTATTTATTTACCATACATCTTTTATAGATATGGTATTTGGACCATGGTATTTAGCCCATGGTATTAAAATGTATTTGATCCATAGGCTTCACCTAAATAATTTTTTTTTTTTGAGTTTTCTTTAAATATAAAAAGGCTTATGGAGTAAATATAAAAATAAGTTGTATTTATTTGCTACACCTCTCGAGTAAGTATAAAAAGAGGTTTTATTTATTTACCATACCTCCAATTTATTTATATATTTTTTTGTTTACCATATCTCTTTTTCGAGTGTTTGTTAAACCTCTTTATCTTTTAAATTTATATTGTGTTTATACATAATAATAATTAAATTGATTTTTAAATAGGGTAACATTAAATTAAAAATGTTAAACTTTAACATGTTTAATGTTTAATCTTTACATGTACGTTACATGTTAAATGTTTAATGTTTAATCTTTACGTTACATGTAAAGATTTTGGGGCACAATTTTTGATTCTTTGTGTTGAATTAACCTTTTTCCTTTGATTTAAGATGACATTGACTTTAGTAAAGAGTAAAATTGTTTAAAATTTTACTTAATTTGGAATTTTAATGTGGTAATTTTTTTTGTTAAAGGTAAATTTATGATCCATTAAAATTCACGTATATGATAAAGGAACCATTAAAAGTATGCGGTAACTTACTATTAATTCAAATATGTTAAAAAACGATGTTTGTATTAATAAAAAACAACCATTTGTCAGCTCTACGAAAGAGGGTCTAAACCAAGAGAGTTTGGTTATGTAGAACACTCTACATGCTCAATGTACATCACACATTATATAGCAATCATGGTTTTAGGGAAGTTAGAACCATACCCTAAGAAATAGAAACTAATTCCTATCCTGAGGTACGTGAACCAATTCACTATTCTAGGATATTCTCCATTATTTCTAACACTCCCCCTTAGTGGAGAAGGGGTTCACAAATATGCCTAACATCTCCCTAAAAATTTCAAACTTAGTTTTACCAAGAGGCTTAGTGAAAATGTCTGCAACATTATCACATGTATTACAATATACAAGATGGATTTATTTTGATTGTACTTTCTCCCTGACAAAGTGTAATTGTGTATCAATGTGTTTCGCGTTCTTATGAAACACTGGATTATTAGAAAGTTTGATTGAACTCTGATTTTCACATCTGATTGTTGTTGCATCTTTCTATTCTTCCCCAACATCCTAGAGAAGTCCCCACAACTAAACTACCTCAGATGTTGTTTCACACATAGCTTGATACTCTGCTTCTGCTGAACACAAGGAAACTGTATTTTGTTTCTTGTTGCTCCATGTAATCACCCCAGATCCAATGTTGAATGCATAGGCTGTTATGGATCTGTGGTCGTCTACATTTCCAGCCCAATCTGAATCTTTAAATCTTGTCAATCTAACATTATAGGAATCAGTATAAATAATACCATATTTTATAGTACCTTGTAGATACCTCAAAACACATTTTGTTGGATTCCAATGACTCTTAAGTGGCTTGGATATGTATTGACTTAGCACACTGACTGCATAAGCTAAATCTGGTCTAGTAGTGGTCAAGTAGATTAGGCTCCCAACCAATTGTCTATAAAGTGTCGCATCTGCCTCTTTAGAGCCATCCTCACTCTGAAGTTTAATGTTCTGTTGCAATGGTATTGATGCGGCCTTACACTGATCCATCCTAAATATTTCCAGTAGACCTTTGACATACTTACCCTGGGACAAAAAAGTTTGTTCTGAATCTCTCCAGATCTCAAGACCCAAACAGTATCTTAATTCACCAAGGTCTTTCATTTTGAATACCTATGATATTTGTTTCTTGATTTCTTTGATTAGAGCAATAGCATCACCTATAATAATTAAATTATCTACATACAAAGAAATCAACACTATGTGCCCCTGTAACTTTCAGGGTATATAGATTGGGGTCATTTTTACTTCTGTTGTAGTCAACTTGCAGAAAAAATGAATCAATATTTTCATACCAAGACCTGGGTGCTTGTGTTAGTCCATAAAGAGCTTTCTTTAATCTACAGACTAAATGTTCTTTCCCTTTCTGGACAAACCCCTCGGGCTTCTCTAAGTAAACCTCTTCTTTCAATTCTCCATTTAAAAATGCAGACTTTACATCTAGTTGGTGAATCATCCAATGTTTCTTAGTAGCTAAAGCAATTAACATTTTGATGGTATTTAGTTTAGCTATAGGGGAAAAGGTTTCTTCATAGTCAACGCTTTCTTTTTTCAAATATCCCTTTGCTACCAATCTAGCTTTTAATTTATCTATGGTTCCATATGCATTAATCTTTGGTTTATACAACCATTTACAACCTATGGTTTTTTTCCCTTTAGGAAGTTCAACCATCTCCCAAGTGTTGTTCCTAATTATAGATTCATATTCATGTTCCATAGATGTTTTCAATTCACTACATTCATTTGCTTCCTTATAACTAGAAGGTTCAACAACATTCATCATACTAGTTATAAAAGCATTTTCCATATATCTTGCAGGAAATTGAGTCTGCCTACTTGATCTTATGACCGTTGGTGTAGCTTCTGACCTATTCTGAGTTTCCTTTGCTAGACTCAACTTAACTGCTGCATCTGAATTCACTTCTTCTGCCTTTGTCTATTGATCCTGGTTGTTTCCTGTTTCTTCACTTTCTTCCACCGAGAACGGAATATCCCATTCCTCATTGCGGTTATCAGATTCTTCATGATCTTTCTCATGGAATATGACATATCTACTAACAAAAATCTTGTGAGTAGAGGGATTAAATAATCTATAAGCTTTATATTGTGAACAATACCCTATAAAGGTACATCTGATGGCTTTTGAATCTAGTTTTCTTATGTCTTCCTTTGGAATATGGGTAGATGCTTTAGACCCAAACACTCTTAAATGTTTTACTATAGGTTTAAATCCATATAATGCTTCATAAGGAGTTTTAAACTCAAGAGTCTTTGTAGGACTCCCATTTTTCAAATAAACTGCAGTATTCAATTCTTCAGCCCAAAAACCATTCGAAAGATCCTTACCTTTCAACATGCTCCTAGCACATACCACCAATGTTCTCTTCTTTCTTTTCGTTACTCCATTCTGCTGAGGTGTATGGGGTACTGTGAAATGTTGTAATATCCCATGGTCTTTACAATACTTGATAAGCTCATCCTTCCTATATTCTCCCCCTTGATCGGAGCGGAGAATTTTTATATGCTTCCCTGTTTGCTTTTTAATCATGTTTTTGAACTGCTTAAAGTATTCAAATGTGTGACTTTTCTTACTCAAAAAATATACCCAAGAAAACATTGTGCAGTCATAAATAAAGAGTAAAAAATACAGTTCACCTCCTAATGAATTTGTTGCATGGGTCCACAAAGATTTGTCTGCACTAATTCAACTATGTCCCTCTGTTTCCTCTCTACTCGAACAGGGAATTCCTCTCTATGCATATTTCCTAATGTGCAAGCATCACAATCATTATGCACTTGTTTTAACATAGGAAGATCTCTTACCATTTCCTTTTTCTGAAGTAACAGCAAATCATTGTAGTTGATATGACCAAATCTTTGATACCACAACTCTTCTGTAGTCAAACTCGCTATTGTCAAATCTCGAACTAGTGTTGGTCTTACATCCAATTTGTACAGACCTCCTGTTCGAATTCTTGTAGCAATATTCTTCATGCCATCTAACATATATTTAATATAACAGTTAGATTTAAAAAATTCAACTTTGAGGTCTTGATCTGTAATGATGGATACAAAAATAAAGTTCTTTATTACACCGAGCACATACATGACATTATGAATTTGTCTTACAGTACCATTAGGTCAAATGATAGAAATTTTCCACAGCATTTGATCTATTGACTTCTATCATCACCTAGGTATATTTGTGCTCCGCCGTTGATTTCTTTAAAATATTTGAACTATTGCTTGTTCCCCGTCATATGTGTTGATGCTCCCGAATCTACATACCAGATTTTTGTATCAACATTCTCATCAAAGTCTGCCATGAACAATCTGAAGTTCTGCTCATGATTATCATTTGCGAGATGACCTGCATGTCATTTATTCTTCTGATCTTGTTCATGATATTTCTTCTTCCTGCACTCCTTAGCGATATGACCAAGTTTTCCACAATAAAAACATTTAATTTCAGAGTTGTTTCTATTCAGATGCATACCTTGAGTATGATTTGGTCTTTTCTGTGAGTTTCCTCCATTTTTTTGTTGCAAATTTCCTTTCCCTTTGAGGAAGTTCCTTTTCACCATCAACACAAGATCTGCACTGTGGGGCTTCAGAGTTGATCTTCTTTCTTCTTCTTGCATCAATATTCCTATCAGTTCGTCAAACTTTGGGATTTTCTCTCTCACATTTATCCCAGTGATAAACATTTGGTAGTCATCGATCACACTATTCATGGTAATGTTTACTAGATCTGTATATGCAACTTTTTCACCAATGTCTGCCAATTTGTTCTTCAGATCTTTGATCCTCGCTATGAAGGAAGAAATTGTTTCATTTTCCTCCGTCTTCAGGGATAAGATATTTCTCTTTAGGAACAAAAGACAATTTGTATTTCTGATCTCATACAAATCCTTCAAAATTCCCCAAATTTCACTTGTTGATTTACATTCTCTGATATGTGGTATGATGCAGTCTTTCACTGACATCTTCAGCAATGTCCTTTCTTTACCTTCTTGCTTTTCCAAATCTCGGATCGATGCTGATCCAGCTGCTGGCTTCTGCTCATCCCCATTTGCAATCATCCAAGAACTCTGCACTTCTAGTAGAGTTTGCATCTTGAATTTCCAATTTGGATAATTGGAGCCATCGAGCTTGTTATGCTCATTCAAGTATGCTTCGATCATTTGATTATTCGTCTTGGCAATTAAAAAAATTTGACAGGTAAAAAAAAATATATGTTAGATCTACTCCAGATCTATGTCAAAGATAGAAATTTGTGATCTCTGCGAGTCCGATTTCTGGTATTTTCAATGGCCTCTAGCAATTGTTGATCCCTTGTAGTCTGCGCGCCCTCTCCACGCGGCTTCCAGACAAGTCTCCACCACACTACATGCTCTCCACGGCAGTCCTGTGAAGAATCACGTATAGCATTTTTTGCAACCTTCTCTCAATAGACGTCGACCTCCATGTAGCCTTCTCTTTACGGCCACCACCAAGATGCAGCCCCCTTTTTTTGTTTGCACAGTTGGCACAATTAACCAACACGAATTTGCAATGGTCGGTGTAATTGTACAACATAGATTCGCAACGGTCGGAAAAATAAAAGCACAAGAGTCTCACAGTGGGATTGGCGCGATTTTTCTCCCAAACCATCCAATGATTTCCCCTCAGTCACGATGAGCAAATCCTTCACTCAGCATACATGTTTTCTCAATCCTGTAGCTGTGATACCATGCTAAAAAGTGATGTTTGTATTAATAAGAAACAATCACTGGTCAACTCTACGAAAGAGAGTCTGAACCAGGAGATTTTGGCTCTGCAGAATGTTCTACATACACAATGTACATCACACATTATATAATAATCATGGTTTTAGGGAAGTTAGAACCATACCCTAAGAAATAGAAACTAATTCCTATCCTGAGGTACCGTGAACCAATTCACTATTATAGGATATTCTCCATTATCTCTAACAAAATACTATAGTTATATTTTAACAATTAATCTTAGTCCATAGGTTGCACCTAAATAAATAAAAAAAATGAGTTTTATTTAAATATAAAAAGGTTTATGGAGTAAATATAAAGAAGTTTTATTTATTTGCCACACCTATCGAGTAAGTATAAAAACAGGTTTTATTTATTTACCATACCTCCAGTTTATTTATATATATTTTTGTTTACCATATCTCTTTTTCAAGTGTTTGTGAAACCTCTTTATATTTTAAATTTATATTGTGTTTATACATAATAATAATTAAATTGATTTTTAAATAGGGCCGACATTGAATTAAAAAGGTTAAACGTTAACATGTTTAATGTTTAATATTTACATGTACATTACATGATAAATGGTTAATCTTTACGTTACATGTAAAGATTTTGGGGCAAGATTTTGAATTCTTTGTGTTGAATTAACCTTTTTCCTTTGATTTAAGATGACATTAACTTTAGTAAAGAGTCAAATTGTTTAAAATTTTACTTCATTTGGAATTTTAATGTGGTAGCTTTTTTTGTTAACATAAATTTATGATGCATTCAAATTCACATATATGATACAGGAACCATTAAAAGCATGAGATAGCTTACTATTCATTCAAATATGTTAAAAAACGATGTTTGTATTAATAAAAAATAGCCACTGGTCAGCTCTACGAAAAAGAGTCTGAACCAGGAGAGTCTGGCTCTGCACAATGCTCTACATACTCAATGTGTATCACACATTATATAGAAATCATGGTTTTAGGGAAGTTAGAACCATACCCTAAGAAATAGAAACTAATTCCTATCCTGAGGTACCGTGAACCAATTCACTATTCTAGGATATTCTCCATTATCTCTAACACTCCCCCTTAATGGAGAAGGGATTCACAAATATGCCTAACATCTCTCTAAACATTTCAAACTTAATTTTTCCAGGAGGCTTAGTGAAAATGTCTGCAACATTATCACATGTATTACAATATACAAGATGGATTTCTTTTGATTTTACTTTCTCCCTGACAAAGTGGAATTATGTATCAATGTGTTTCGTGTTCTTGTGAAACACTAGATTATTATCAAGTTTGATTGAACTCTGATTGTCGCATCTGATTGTTGTTGCATCTTTCTGTTCTTCCCCAACAGCCTGGAGAAGTCTTCACAACCAAATTGCCTCAAATTTTGTTGCACACATAGCTTGATACTCTGCTTACGCTAAAGACAAGGAAACTGTATTTTGTTTCTTGCTGCTCCATGTAATCACCCCGCATCCAATGTTGAATGCATAGCCTATTATGGATCTGTGGTCGTCTACATTTCTAGCCCAGTCTGAATCTGTAAATCCTGTCAACCTAACATTAGAGGAATCAATATAAATAATACCATAGTTTATAGTACCTCGTAGATACCTCAAAACACATTTTGCTGCATTCTAGACATGCCTAACATCTCTCTAAACATTTCAAACTTAATTTTTCCAAGAGGCTTAGTGAAAATGTCTGCAACATTATCACATGTATTACAATATACAAGATGGATTTCTTTTGATTGTACTTTCTCCCTGACAAAGTGGAATTATGTATCCATGTGTTTCATGTTCTTGTGAAACACTGGATTATTATCAAGTTTGATTGAACCCTGATTGTCATATCTGATTGTTGTTGCATCTTTCTGTTCTTCCCCAACAACCTGGAGAAGTCTCCCCAACCAAACTGCCTCAAATGTTGTTGCACACATAGCTTGATACTCTTCTCTCGCTGAAGAAAAGGAAACTGTATTTTGTTTCTTGCTGCTCCATGTAATCACCCCGGATCCAATGTTGAATGCATAGCCTATTATGGATCTGCGACCATCTACATTTCCAGCCTAGTCTGAATTTGTAAATCCTGTCAATCTAAAATTAGAGGAATCAGTATAAATAATACCATAGCTTATAGTACCTTGTAGATACCTCAAAACACATTTTGCTGCATTCCAATGACTCTCAAGTGGCTTGGACATGTATTGACTTATCACATTGACTGCATAATAAAAATCTGGTCTAGTAGTGATCGGGTAGATTAGGCTCCCAACCAGTTGTCTATAAAGTGTCGCATCTACCTCTTTAGAGCCATCCTCACTCTGAAGTTTAATGTTCTGCTGTAATGGTATTGTTGCAGCCTTACACTGATCCATCCTAAACCTTTCCAGTAGACCTTTGACATACTTACCTTGGGACAAAAAAGTTTGTCCTAAATCTCTCTAGATCTCAAGACCTAAACAGTATCTTAATTCACCAAGGTCTTTCATTTCAAATACCTGTGAAATTTGTTGCTTGATTTCCTTGATTAGAGCAATGGCATGACCTGTAATAATCAAATCATCTACATACAAAGAAATCAACACTATGCGCCCCTGTTCATCTTTCATGGTATACAAATTGGGGTCATTTTTACTTCTGTTGTAGCCAAGTTGCAGAAAAAATGAATCAATCTTTTCATACCAGGACCTAGGTGCTTTCTTTAGTCCATAAAGAGATTTCTTTAATCTACAGACTAAATTTTCTTTCCCTTTCTAGACAAACCCCTCGGATTGCTCTAAATAAACCTCTTCTTTCAATTCTCCATTTAAAAATGCAGACTTTACATCTAGTTGGTGAATCATCCAATGTTTCTTAGTAGCTAAAGCAATTAACATTCTGATGGTATTTAGTTTAGCTATAGGGGAAAAGGTTTCTTCATAGTCAATGCCTTTTTTTTGTGAATATCCCTTTGTTACCAATCTAGCTTTTAATTTATCTATGGTTCCATCTACATTAATCTTTGGTTTATACAACCATTTATAACCTATGGTTTGTTTCCCTTTAGGAAGTTCAACCATCTCCCAAGTGTTGTTCCTGATTATAGATTCATATTCTCGTTCCATAGATGTTTTCCATTCACTACATTCATTTGCCTCCTTATAACTAGACGGTTCAACAACATTCATCATACTAGTTATAAAATCATTTTCCATATATCTTGCAAGAAATTGAGTCTGCTTACCTGATCCTATGAGCATTGGTGTAACTTCTAACCTATTCTGAGTTTCCTTTGTTGGACTCAGCTTGACTGCTGCATCTGAATTCTCTTCTTCTGCCTTTGTCTATTGATCCTGGTTGTTTCCTATTTTTCACTTTCTTCCACCAAGAACATAATATCCCATTCCTCATTGTGCTTATCAAATTCTTCATGATCTTGCTCATGGAATATGACATCTCTACTAACAAAAATCTTGTGAGTAGAGGGATTAAATAATATATAAGCTTTATATTGTGAACAATAACCTATAAAGGTACATCTGATGGCTTTTGAATCTATTTTTCTTATGTCTTCCTTTGGAATATGGGTAAATGCTTTAAACCCAAACGCTCTTAAATGTTTTACTGCAGGTTTAAATCCATATAATGCTTCGTAAGGAGTTTTAAACTCAAGACTCTTTGTAGGACTCCTATTTTTCAAATAAACTACAATATTCAATGCTTCAACCCAAAAACCATTCGAAAGATCCTTACCTTTCAACATGCTCCTAGCACATTCCACCAATGTTCTGTTCTTTCTTTCCGTTACTCCATTCTACTGAAAAGTATGGGGTACTGTGAATTGTTGTAATATCCCATGGTATTTACAACACTTGATAAGCTCATCCTTCTTGTATTCTCGGTCTTGATCAGAGCGGAGAATTTTTATATGCTTCCATGTTTCCTTTTCAATCATGTTTTTGAACTGCTTAAAGTATTCAAATGTGTGACTTTTCTTACTAAAAAAAGATACCCAAGAAAACTTTGTGCAATCATCAATAAAGAGTAAAAAGTACAGTGCACCTAATAATGAATTTGTTTGCATGGGTCCACAAAGATCTGTCTGCACTAATTCAAGTATGTCTCTCTGTTTCTTCTCTACTCGAACAGGGAATTCCTCTCTATGCATCTTTCCTAATGTACAAGCATCACAATCGTTATGCACTTGTTTTAACATAGGAAGATCTCTTACCATTTCCTTTTTCTAAAGTAACAACAAATCATTGTAGTTGATGTGACCAAATCTCTAATGCCACAAATCTTCTGTAGTCAAACTCGCTATTGTCAAAGCTTGAACTAGTGCTGGTCTTACATCCAATTTGTATAGACCTCTTGTTCGAATTCCTGTAGCAATAGTCTTCATGCCATCTAACAAATATTTAATATAACAGTTAGATTTAAAAAATTCAACTTTGAGATCTTGATCTATAATGATGGATACAAAAATCAAGTTCTTTGTTACACCGGGTACATACATGACATTATGAATTTGTCTTACAGTACCATTAGGTAAAATGACAGAAAATGTTTCCACACCCTTTGATCTGATGACTTCTATCATCACCTAGGTAGATTTGTGCTCCGTCATTAATTTCTTTAAAATATTTTAACCATTTCTTATTCCCCGTCATATGTGTTGATGCTCCCGAATCTACATATCAGATGTCTGCATCAACATTCTCATCAAAGTCTGCCATGAACAATATGAAGTTCTGCTCATGATTATCATTTGAGAGATGACATTCATGTCATTTCTGCTTCTGCTGTTGTTCATGATATTTCTTCTTCTTGCACTCCTTAGCAATATGACCAAGTTTTCCATAATAAAGACATTTAATGTGAGAGTTGTTTCTTTTCAGATGCATATCTTGAGTATGATTTGACCTTTTCTATGAGTTTCCTCCGCTTTGTTCTTGCAGATTTCCTTTCCTTTGAAGAAGTTCTTTTTCTCCATCAACGCAAGATTTGCACTGTGGGGCTTCAGAGTTGATCTTCTTTCTTCTTCTTGCATCAATATTCCTATCATTTCTTCAAACTTTGGTATTTTCTCTCTCACATTTAACCCAATGATAAACATTTGGTAGTTACTGGTCACACCATTCATGGTAATGGTTACTAGATCCGTATCTGGAACTGTTTCACCAATGTCTGCCAATTTGTTCTTCAGATCTTTGATCCTCGCTATGAAGGAAGAAACAGTTTCATTTTCCTTCATCTTCAGGGATAATATCTTGCTCTTCAGGAACATAAGACGATTTGTATTCCTGATCTCATACAAATCCTTCAAAATTCCCTAAATTTCACTTGCTAATTTACATTCTCTGATATGTGGTATGATGCAGTCTTTCACTGACATCTTCAGCAGCATCCTTGCTTTACCTTCTCGCTTCTCCCAATCTGGGATCAATGTTGATCCAGCTGCTGGCTTCTGCTCATCCGCATTTGCAATCGTCCAAGCACTCTGCACTTCTAGCAAAGTTTGCATCTTGAATTTCCAATTCGCATAATTGGAGCCATTGAGCTTGTTATGTTCATTCAAGTATGCTTCGATCATTTGGTTATTCATCTTAGCGATTAAAAAAAATTGACAGGTAAAAAAAATATATGTTAGATCTACCCCAGATCTATGTCAAAGATAGAAATTTGTGATCTTCGTGAGTTCGATTTCTGGTATTTTCAACAGCCTCTAGCACTCGCTGATCCCTTGCAGTTTGCGCGCCCTCTCCAAGCGGCCTTCAGGCAAGTCTCCACCACACTGCGTGCTCTCCACGGCAGTCCTGTGAGGAACCACGTATAGGGTCGTCGCAACCTTCTCTAGGCAGACCTCAACCTCCACGCAACCTTCTCTCGGTAGCCACCGCCAACACACAACCCCCTTTTTTGTTTCCATGGTCGAGACGATTAGCCAACATGGATTCGCGATGGTCGATGCAATTGTACAACAAACATTTGCGGCAGTCAGCAAAATAAAAACACGAGTCTGACAGTGGCATCAACGCAATTTTTCCCCCAAACCATGCAACAATTTCGCCTCAATTGCGACAGGCCAATCCTTCACTTAGCGTACATGTTTTCTCAGCCTTGTAGCTGTAATACCATGTTAAAAAGCGATGTTTGTATTAATAATAAACAACCATTGGTCAACTCTACGAAAGAGAGTCTGAACCAGGAGAGCTTGGCTCTGCATAACGCTCTACATACTCAATGTACATCACACATTATATAGCAATGATGGTTTTAGGAAAGTTAGAACCATGCTTTAAGAAATAGAAACTAATTCCTATTCTGAAGTAGCGTAAACCAATTCACTATACTAGGATATTCTCCATTACCTCTAACAAAATACTATAGTTATATTTTAATAATTAATTTTAGTCCATTAATGAGATTAAAAAGTAATATATATTTTAAGATTGATCAACATTAACTAAAATTATTTTTATTATTTTTTAAAAACATGACATACTTATGCATGAAAATAATGCAAGGCTAAAAAATGCTACAATAACCAATCAATCATTTACTTAACACTTTTCATTAAACCCCAATACTCAAAAATAAATAAATTATCCCTTTTTCATTAAGACTGAAAACTTACACAGGTAAAAATGCCGTGGTGTCTATTCTCATCCAGACTTAATAGGGGCTACCCATCACTATTAGATATACCTACAAAGTATGCTATGATAAGTATTTAGGAGAGCAAAGAAATATGTTTAATTGGTTATAAAAAATTATGTAGATTAAGATGTTTAAAGAATTAATTTCTTGAAAAGCGGTTTATTTTTAAAAGTTAAAAAATAATCTAAAAACTACATTTTGAAGACTCTTCGTGCTCCGCTTGGGCAGAGCGTAGCCTAATTTGAAATGGTTGCACTTGACACTCAGTGTGTAATGCCTTGATTCCAGCGCCCTCTCTTGAATCGAATCCTAGCGGACAATCTCAAAACCAGATCAACGTTACTGGAGGAATGTTCCGGCTTGAGATCTCTCCAAGTGTCTGGCTCCATAGAAACCAAGTATCCACTTAAAGAAGCATGGAGGGAGGTGGTGTTATTGTTCATGGTAGATGCCCACTTTCTCGTTGGGATTCCTGGTCGTAATGTTGAAGAACAGCTTGCAATTGGCCAGTCCATCTTCAGTGATTTGGAATTGGGAAACAGAGCCATATTCCAATTAGTACTTGGGCTTTTCTCGATGATTACATAATAATAATTTTTAATTTTCACTTTTCATCTTAGACTTCCACAAACAAATTAGAGTAATACACGTTGTAAATTGCATCCATTATTTGGAGAGAGACTCCATTGTTTATTGCGTCAATCACTTTTGCAAAATGATTATGATTGTTATTTTTGAGATCAATTTATCGATTAGATATGAATTGATAAATGACAGATTTCCCAACCAATAATGCGATGCAATTAGCTGTCGAGAATAGCAGCGATTAGATATAAAATATAAGCAGCTGACACAAACCTTATGTATATTAAATCAAGTATAATGAAACAATTATTTCAAAGAAATGTCCGGTTGCTATCAAAGATCCCCCAAAGAGGGGCGATTTATTTAAAGAAAATGGGAGTTAGGAGAACCATTCTGTGAATATTTCATTTGAGAGCCAGCCATGTTATGAGCAACGCCAGCCCCAGAACAACCATAAACTCTGGTACTACTACCAACAATAATCTCCCCCGCTTCCCTTGGGGTCCGGCAAAATATTCTCGCCTGCTCTTTCTAGATTCCATTGCCTGCTCTTTCTAGATTCCATGGTCATTTCTCTTTTCGCCTGCTCTTTCTAGATTCCATGGCCATTTCTCTTTTTTGCTTGGAAAGAGACGAACGAGAATGAGCCTTGGCTTCCCATGATTTTTTTCATTCATATATATTATTATAATGTATAGATTTGATTAGTTAATTTAGTTGTGAGGATGTGGTTTAATAGTTAGGTGGAAAAGTTTTGTCCTAACAAATCTTGTGGTCCAATCCTAAGCAAGACTATGTGTAAGTGACATTTATTGTAAGCATGATTTCTTCACTTGAATATATATGTATATATATAAAATGTGGAGATGAGATGAGTTGGAACGAGCATAGATCTATTTTAAGTATAGATTTAATATGAGCAGGGAGGGATGAAATTTCTTCATCTACAAACTTCTTTATAGCTTAAAATACAATGTGTTATTTCTCATTGTTTAAATTGTATTTTTGAACGCTCTATGGAGTATATATAAGACCAAATATATGTTTTAGCCATAAAACTTAATTTTTTCATGGTATATACATAAAAAAAAATTAAATGTGATAAAAATGGGAATGTTTATATTAAGAAAATCATTTCCATTGGTCAACTCTACGAAAGAGAGTCTGAACCAGGAGAGTTTGGCTCTGCAGAACACTCTACATTGTTCATCAACATTACGCATTAAATAGAATACATGGTTTTAGGGAAGTTAGAACAACATCCTAAGAAATAGAAACTAATTCCTATCATGAGGCTACGTGAACCAACTCTACCTATTCTAGAATATTCTTCATTGTCTTCAACACTCCCCCTTAATGGAGAATGGGTTCACATATATGCGTGACATCTCCCTAAACATTTGAAATTTTACTTTTCCAAGGGGGTTAGTGAAAATGTCTGCAACATTCTCACATGTATTACAATATTCCAGAAGAATTTCTTTAGATTGCACTGTAGGAATTTACAGGGTAAGTTCCTCAGACAGAACACCAAAAGGACACAGCTCACAAACAGATCACAGATCAATACACCAGTATTTTGACGTGGTTAAAACCCTCAGAGAGGGAAACAGTCCACGGCCTGCGCCAACGTGGCTACTACAGGCAATTTATTGATAAAAGAATGAAAATTTACATAAGCTTCTCTCATGCACAATGAACCTACAAATGACCCTCCATTCGCTTTAAATAGAATTCATGGACCAATCGGGTGTCAAGCCACGGATCAAGTGTCGGTAATACCAAGGAGAGAATGAACCGTCAGATCACTACATATCGTGACCATCGGATTGTAAATTACAAATGTACATAGTAAAGAAACACACTTTACCTAACTCTATACTAGACCAAGTTATACTTAACTATTCCTATGTGTCGGAATATCCTAACAAGTTGTAGATATATATATGAAACCACTGCATGGAGAAATATTTGAGTACCTTACATGATGTTTGGGAGTGATTTCTTCTTCATTTTTTGAGCAAAATGAGCACTATATAATTGTAGTCCACCACACCATGTCTTTTATTCATAAGGTTCATTGTAGGAGAAAAGTTGTTGTTCATGATAGTTGATTGCGCAGAGAGACGCTCTACAGCCCAGTATAAGGATGATGTCTAGGTGTAATGTAAGAAAGTTTGTCAACATTTTTACATGTCAGCTTAACATGTTGAATTTATTTTAATATGTCCAATTTATAATACTTAAAGGATTGATTGGTAAACATTTACATGTCGGTTAAAAGTAATATAAAGGTTGATATTGTAGTGTCCATGAAAAGTTAAAAGTAATAAAAAATAATAAAATTAGGAATAACATTTTAAATAAAAGGAAATAATAATATATATTACATTAAAATATATAAGTAGCACCAAAAAATTAAGATCCATTTTATCTTATAAAATAGAATAATGATTTTGTAACCATATTTAAATTTAATTAATAAGCACACAAACACTTTAATACTTACAATCAAATTATAATATAACAATATGTTTAACGATGGATATTCACATCCACTTTGTCATAGATATTATTAACTTGAAATTTTACTTTGTTACAATAACATAGGCCAATACCATGGCTCATCAATACAACATGCTCAAAAACCATGTCTCATTTCATAATCAAAATATTTTATAAATATTTCATTTGAATTTAATTTATAATATTTTTTGATTAAATATTAAAAGAAAAAAAATATTTAATTACTTTTGAGATATAACCTAACCTCTATCACATGAAAATATATGATATAAACAATAACTATAAATTCATATTCATTTTACCATATAAATTAAAATAATAATTTTGTAACCATATTTTAATTTCATTAGTAAGGACATAAAAAACTTAACACTTACAATATAACAAGATTTTTAACCATGGATATTCATGCCCACCTTTTACCATATAAATTAAAATAATAATTTTGTAACCATATTTTAATTTCATTAGTAAGGACATAAAAACCTAGCACTTACAATATAATATAACAAGATTTTTAACCATGGATATTGATGCCCACATTTTACCATATAAATTAAAATAATAATTTTGTAACCATATTTTAATTTCATTAGTAAGAACATAAAAACTTAACACTTACAATATAATATAACAAGATTTTTCACCATGGATACTCACCCTAATTTACCATGGATTTTATTAACCATACCATATTATGGGTTAATACCATGGCTCATCAATACCCTATCCCCAAAAACCACCTCTCATTCCACAATCAAAATATTTTATTTTATTACATTTTTTTTATAGAGAAACACTCTCTATTGTAATGTCGTGTTATATTATGTTATGGAAAATGATATATTGCAAAAGGGGAGTAGTAGCTATGCAGAGGAGAATAGAGTTGTAGATCAAAGAAGACTTAGTCGTATGACCATTTTCCATTCATGTCAAAGGGGGGGGAATTAGTAGATATACAAAGAAGAAAATCTAGCTAGTAGATAGGGGTGTTCTTAGCCAAATTACATCAATGCTTTTTTCCATTGATGTCAAAGGGGGAGAAATTAGTAGACATACAAAGAAAAAAATCTAGCTAATAGATAGGGGTGTTCTTAGCAAAAGTACATCAATGCTTGGATTATGTCAGGTTGTATTTACATCAATGCCAAATGGGGTGATTGTTAAATATATTTTATCATTAATGGTTCAACAAGTTGTTGTATGCTACTAGATTCATTTACGAGCTTTGTTGGACCATGGTACATGGGGAATTTCCCTTTATTAAGTGCACAATTTCACTTCTCTATGGAAATTCTGAAAATAAACTCAAGGGGGGTGTTACTTCTATTCTTGTAGGTACAATTGCTCACATGGGTCAAGAAATAACTTCACCTAAAAATGATGGTTTTCTTGAACTAATGCCTCATGGACTATAAAGACTTACAACATAACTAGTGAAGGAAGAGTTTATTGGCCTTGATAACATATATGCATATTTACTTCCTAGAGATGGAGATGTATAAAGAGCTAAGAACCGGTTACCAAAGATTACTGAAATAAGAATTAAGCCCCTATTCAAATTTGGTTTTCCTAATCGAGTTTTAATGATAAATTCATGATTAAGACGAATATATCTAACGCCAAAGGCATCTCCAAGTTTTGATGTAGTCAAAGATCCATGATCCTTGATGATTCCATACCATCATGGTTGTTATGATAATTGGATATGCAAAATGATGAACCATGCAATCAAATAGCACCAGGGATAGTGCAAACTTTGAATGCCATCTTTCCTTCACATGTTAGTTTTTGTTTCATGCAAAGAGAAATGATGTTTAAATCATATTATTCAGAGGTTAAATCTTTGTAAATCAGATTATAAAGAGTTGAAATCAAATTGTTGTAGAGTGTAGAGATCATATTGAAGAGTTGATTGAATTCATAAACAAAAACAAAACAAAACAAAAAAATTGAGTTCAAATCTTGAAAGGGGATTGGAGTTTTATATTGGTGGGTTCCTGGAAAATTTTGAAAATTGGATTGGTGTCTCCTCCATGTGGGCACTTGTAAACAATTTAATAGTAGGTTGGTTCCAACATTCATCTCTAAAGAAGAAGTTGTTCCATGTTTTTCTCCTATACAAGTTTCCATGTAAAAATATTTGTGTTATATTTTGTGTGATGCTTATTTAAATGTTATGTATCTTATTTAATGTGTTAAATAGGGTAAATAATTTTAGAACACTAATTCACCCCCACCTCTTAGTATTCAACAAATTTAAGGTGATATTTCGGGAATATGATTAATGATCACTAACTATTTATAATGATGGAGATGTAAGACCACTAAAACATATTATTTTGAATGTTTTTCTCATAAATATGTCATTATTATTAGGAATGTTTCATTCTTCTAGATAATATATCTAATATTATATTAAAACTTTAATTTAAAAAGGTTTAGTAGATATAGGAAGAGGAACCTGAAGCAATGAGGACCCTTTTTTCTAAAGGGGTAAATGAGCTAGGTGGATAACTCTAAATGGGTTTACATCTAGGAAGTTATACTATGATTTTATAGGTTCTAAACTTTTTCCATGTTTTATGCCTACATGCATTTTTGGGAATAAACATAACCTTTCCAAACATATAAAGTATAGAATACATTTTGTGAAGGTCCAAGAAATGTTGCTGATAGAGTTTGTATGTAAAACTTGAAGTCTTGGAAGTTATTCTATTAACTATATTTTTTTCCACCTTACTTCACATTTTTGGAAATAAACATAACCTTTCCAAACATATATAGCCTGAGTGGGTTTAATGGTTACGAGCATGCCTTTCCTTCCAAGAGGTCACATGTTCAAAACTAAAGGGGATAGAGTATGTATGCTTTCATAGAATTAACATATTTTTACGTAGAGGGATCCACCTTAGTTTTGATTTTCTTCATTCCCACCTTATCTAAAGTTAGATCATTAAAACTATATGGTTTTTTTGGGACTGCAAACTTTTACGTAGAAATTAGTTACCACCATTTTAACCGATATATGTTGCTTTGCATATTGTAGTGCTTTTATTTTCATTCATTTCACGTTAATATCAATTAAAAATAGCTAGAAATTTAAAAATAAATCATATGATTAAAAATTATCACAAACAAAACAAAATAAAAAATAAAATGTATATGAATTTCGTGAGAACTTAAGAAAATATGTATTGATGATGATGATGATGATGATGATGATGATGATGATGATGATGATTATGATGATGATGATGATGATGATGATGATGATAGTGGTGGTGGTGGTGGTGGTTAACATCCACCGAGACCAAACTTTGGTCTATCGGACCTAAAGAAACAAATTATTTAGTTTGATTTAAGATTTTATTCCTATGCTCAAAAAGGTTGGAGAAAAGCATCCCAAGCTCACTATAATTTTGACATCGTAAAAGGCTAGGAAGATTAGTATTGCGACAAAGATTATGAAACTGACATCTAATGTGGTTGTATGCAGGGCACTCTAAGAGGAAGTGGTTTTCATCCTCGATGTTCCTATTCTCACAGAGATGGCAAATCCTTTCCATCCATGGTGTTTTAGGAATTGCCCAACGACCTATTTCACTATGGAGCTCATGAGAGTTCGTGCTAATCTTCGCTATATTAATTTTCTTCTTTGAGCTAGTTAAAACAGAGACATAATTTTGATCTTCTAGGGTGGGGTTGATGACCTTCTTATAATAACTTAATTTTATTTTAGCTGCTAAATCTTTTTCACACCACATTTTTCTTTAAACTTAGAAGTAACAATATTTTTAATGTTATTAATGTTTTGCAAAGCATCATTCTCTTTGATCTCCCAAAGGTTTAACCAAGCCTTTGTGTCTTTATACCACTCTCACTTGTGTAGGTTTTAACCCTGTATAGAAATTACCTGCATATGAATTCTAAAACAAAGAAAATAAACAATGCGAGAGCATTACACATAAAACACATATGCACAGAGATTTTCCTTTGGATCCCAAAACCTGGACTACCAGCTTGATTTTTCATTATGTTCCTTTCGATGTTACAATACATATTTATACATGCCGAAGCATCCAATACCATGGACCGAAAACCAACGCGTCCAAAACCATGGACCGAAAACCATAGGTAGGTTCGCCCAACCTAATATAAGGTCAAAAAAAAAAAATCCCGGGGCATTGCCCCGGACCCCATAGAGGGGGGCTACCCACCCCCCTCGGTTCACTACATAGGTTAGTCATGGAAAGAATATAACACAAACAATCTCCCACTTGTTGTTTTCTTTCCACAAGGGGCCACAGGAGAGCTTAATCATTTTCCAGCCTTGAAACATCCATTGTTTCTCTACACCAAGAGAACTTCTCAGAGCTCACAGATTTTGTCAATGCATCTGCAGTATTCTTCAAAGTGTCCACCTTTACCAGCAACACCTTTTTGTCTTCTAT
>APFE031043350.1:0-32281 GCA_000404065.3 Pinus taeda
CCACATTAGAAATCGAAATAGAAACATCTAGACATACAATTACTGAATACATTGATGATCACAAGTTATTTAATTGATTGAGTGAATGAGTGGAAAAAGTCTACATGTTAACTATGGAATTTGTCCAAGGGTACTAAGGTGCGAATTGACCATAAGACCTACTTTTCAATGATCGTCTTTTGACATGTGTGCTCTTTGACTAATTGTTAATATTCATTTGTACTATTGTAGTGAGATCGAATCCTTTTCGGCAAACAGGGAATCGAGTTTTGAGGGAGCAGAGCACTGACACTATTGGAACTCTTTAGTGTTTATGTAACTTGATTCATCTTTATAATAATATTTATTTATGTAACTGGTTGCATAGCACTACTTCATGTCTATTATTGAAAATAAATTCTTCAGTTTTTCAAATTCATTTCTGGTGTATGAGTATATTGATTTGGCTTTAGCACTACTATTGACTATTTACTGAAATGCTCATTTAAAATCTGGTCAAGCTATCTTGCAGGGTTAATCAGAAATGAGTTTTGAAACTAGAAATTGCATAAGGACAGACCTCTATCTCTTTAAGTTGCTAGATATCTAATAATTTAGTCTTATAGATGTCCTGCTTTCTACACGTCATGTATTTGAACTATTTCAGTATTGTGGCATGAATATTTTTGTTCTTATGAATATGTTTTATTAGGAATTGGAAATGTTTGCAGTTGGATGTTTGTTAACTATTTAATGGGCATGTATTTGCTTACATTTTCTCGAACAAGTATTAGGTATTGGAACTATTTCCCTTACCTATTTCCTTTATTTCATTCCAATTTCAATATGCTTATGTTTATTTTCCTTTTCTTTTAGCTTGCTCTTGATTGGAAGAATGACTAATCCTTCCTTCAATCGAGATAGGTATAGGATTATGTGCATCTTAGATTAGATTTTGCATTTTAGTTTTAATTCCCACATCCTAGAAGTCCTTTCATAAAGGGGCAGTTTTTAGAATGGTTTGGTTGGACCATAAAGTCAACTTAAGGATCATTTTCTTGCCTAATCAGCAAAAAGAGTAGATCTGATGTCTCTATTCTATTAGTAGTTGAAGCCATACTTTAAGCCAGTGGAGATAACGAGAGGGTAACTAGACCCAATTGAACTAGTCAGAACCACCACTTCAATAGAAAAGAAACTACTTTAAGTTCCCAACCAGGTGGTCTCCCTTATATGTTGATGAGGTCGTTTTTCTCGATCAACAAGAAGGTGGTCATGGATGATAAGCCTTGGATGTGCGAGATCCTTGTCATGTGTTGACAAGTGGATCCCACCAAGAAGTGATGAGCCTTGGATGTGTGAGATCCTTGTCATGTGTTGACAAGTGGATCCCCCCCAAGCAGTGATGAGCCTTGGATGAGCTAGATCCTTGTCATGTGTTGACAAGTGGATCCCCCCAAGCAATGATGAACCTTATATGTGTGAGATCCTTGTCATGTGTTGACAAGTGGATCCCCCCAAGTGTGTATAGGTTGATGGATGTATCTCCCCTATGATGATCCTTCTTCATTAGATTGTAACATCATTGCTCCAAAGCAGAGATAGCAGAGATCCTTGTATCAGAAAGAAATTCCTCCCTAGCTAAGACAGAGCGTTAAAAATTAACATTTATGGGATGAATTTCCTTGAATAAAATTTACTTTCCGACCTTTCTAAAGTGACTTTATAAAAATACAAATCCATGTCCATCTTTGCAACCATGACTTTCCAAAAATAGTAAATCATTTTCCATCAATTCATAATCATATATATACGATGGAAAATCACTTAACTTGTCTTTAATCAATCTCAATTGTTTAATTTTTAACTTAATCATCAATATTATTATTATTATTATTACTATTATCCTCTTTATGATATTATTATATTATTATTAAAAAGAAATTCAAGTCTCTAAATCATGAGACTCAATCATGTCATAGGTAACTCCCCTCAATTAATGCATATGTTACTCTCCCTCTCTCTTAATAAATTCATTCTTCTCTCTGTTTAATGCTCTTACGCACCTCTTACATTCTTACACAATTTAATGACTCGTCATAAAAAAAAACCTCTTACACCTCTTTAATGCATAAGTTACACTCCTCTCCTTTATAGCATAAGTTACACTCCCATTTTGGCATATGTAACTCATCCTCAAGGCAGAGTTACTACCTCATGAATTCAACCTCCTTGTGCTTCCTATATATTTGTGCCTCTCATCCTCACTTGACACACTTACTTGTGCTTGTGAGAGGAGAATTTGAACTTGAGAAAGAGACAGTTGGAGAGTCTAGAGAAAGATTGAGAGAGAGGGAAAAAGTCTTGAAGAGTAAGAGCAGATCTTGGAGAGCCAAAGGTATTCAGTATTTGCATCAGCTACTGTTGTCAAAGATCTTCTTCAGATTTGGGTGAAATTCTTCATTCTCTCATTGTACTTTGTATCTCTGTTGAACAATTGATTTCTAATAGAAGAAGAATATGGTTGGGTTTTCCCCTTGTGGGTTTTTCCCTGGTCATTGACCTAACTTTTGTGTCCCATTGAGTTCTTGGTTGTCTTCAATTGTGCATATGGTTTATATGGTTTATGATCTATCTACAATTAGTTAATTTATTTTGCAACATAAAGTTGTTTTGGATTTAAGTGATTGTAACAACATAGAGCATCAAAATTTCAACATCCCACATGCGAAATTGCAGAGGTACTGATTGCGGGTGTATGGAAAGAAGTTGAAAATTCAATGTAGCCGAGAAGTGCAGCTAGGCAAGTTGACTTGTGTTGACTTAGGCAAGAAGGAGAATTAGTGAAGAAGGGTCTTGTGACTTGGTCTTGGAGAGGCAAATAGGTCAAGGGTCTTGGTCTTGGTATTCGTCAATTGAAGTCTCTATAAGAAGAAGAATTTGTTTGGGTTTTCCTCTCAAGTTGGAGAGATTTTGGCCCTAGATGATCGCCTACATTTTGTGTCTCTTGTCTCTTTATTGTTTATGTATTGGTAGTTGTTTGATGAAGAAGAACATAATAATAATCTATGTAGAGAGAAGATCATAATCTAAAGAAGTAAAAAGCATTCACAGGTAGTTATCATTAGAAGATAAATCTACTAATTTCTATGCCCTATATTTCTCAACATGGTATCAGAGCTAAGGTGACAAAATCACGAAAAGGGCATCACATCAAGGGACACTCAAGCATTCAAGGACCAAATCTCAAGGAAGGCATCAAAGCAAATCTAAAAGATCATCTTGAAATCAAGATCTACAAAGAAGTGTCAAAACCCTAAATCGAAGAAGTCTTCACCAAAAGAAGTTATGGGATTCTCGCTCAAGTCATCATGAAATAAAAGGACCTCAAAAACCCTATTTCCACTCAAGAAAGGAAGGACTTGGCTCATCCAAGGGTAGCTAGATCAAGGGTGTTGTCATCATCAAAGATATCAAGGAAATCTCCTTCTCTGAAGAAAAGGATTTCATCTTAAAGAAAATCTGTATCCTTGAAAAAGATCATCCAAGAAGCTCAAGACATCATCAAGAAGTCACCAATCATCATCAACAAAGGGATCAATTTGAAGAGTTCATCTTCACTTGACAAGTATCTTTATTCCTATAAATTAAATTTAGTAAAATGACTTCATTTTGCAAGGAGATCAACAAGTCGGTTGGGTCATCGAACTTCCTTGCATGGAAAAGGAGGATACATTTAGTCCTCAAGGAAAATGAAGTTATTGATCATGTCAATGGAAAAGTCACCAAACCATTTGAATGGAAAGCATTATCTAAATATATGAAAAAGGATCTAAGGGCTCAAAGGGTCCTTATAGAATCCATCAAGGATTCCCACATCCCATATGTAGCAAAGTTGGAGACATCAAAAGGGATATATAATAGGCTAGCAAAATTATTCTCTGAAAGCACGACAAGAAAAATCATACCATTAAGATCTGATCTATGCAAATTGAAAGCATCAAAGGATGAAGGGATATCTACATGTCTCACAAAAGCATCTCTAATAAGGAATCAACTTCAAGATCTAGGAGAGATGATATCTGATAAAGAAATGATTATCATTGTTCTAAATGCTCTAACTGATTAACAAGGAAACCTTGTATCAAAGGCTTATGAAGAGGAGAAAGCTATCACATTCATTAATTTGTGTTCATTATGCAAGTGTGAAGAAAACAAGTTGAAGGCAAAAAGTGATACAGGTGAGCAGAGTCAAACATTTGTTGTCATGTCAAGAAGCAAAGGGATATTTGGCAAGTTTGGTCCTCAGAAAAAGAAGATCAATATGTCTCAGATCCAATGCTATGGATGTCAAGGATATGGGCACTTCAAGAGAGATTGTCTTAAGCTCAAGAAGGACAGCGAGAAATGAAGAAGGGAAGAAGCCCATATCACTAAAGAAGAGGAAGTTGAAAAGAAGAAATTCAAGGAGGAGGAAGTAAAAGATATCTACTATTATTGTGATAAGTTTTCCTCACCTAGTTCTTCTTATATTTTTGTTTTTCTATTATGGAATATAACTATCATGATAAGAATCATTAAAAGCATGATAAGATGCATCATGGCATCATAGAAGTATTGAAAGCAAGAGCTCGTGACATCATCATAGAAAAGCATGGAAGATAGTTGAAGTCTATGGCAGCCACCTATGGAAGTATATAGCTATTGGTAACTTCATTAGAAGCATAAGTAGCACTTATGGGAAAAAGAAGAAAAAGTCATCTAGCACAAAGCTCAACATACATCAATGAAAAGGGAACATTTGCTCGATGAAGATGATCCAAATCCTCTATTGAAATCTTCATTGGAAGGTTCACCAATCAAAAAGGAAGCAAGGATTTCATCAAGAATTCCAACATATGGGAATTCATGGGATGATGGTATGATGACAAAAGAGGTGAAGCAGATCAAGGGATTGAATTTCTTTCAATCAAGGAAGTTGTTGAAGAAGTCTAGATGACATAAAGTAAAAATGAGGTACATATGCTTGTATTCAATATTATAGAGTCATGTCATGGATAAATGTTATAATATGTCCTCATATGAAATATGAGGTGGTTGATAGTGATTGGAGGAACTCTGATTAAAAGTTCATGGGAAGAAAAATGTGTGAAGAAAGAAACGAATAGATCATGAAACATGCAACTATGGAAAAGGAAATCAACATACAAGGACTGAGAGATTTGACTAGGATATCTCCATAAAAGATATGAACACTGATGAAAAGTCGGAAAAAGAAAGAGATGCTTGGTAGTATATATCTTTTGAAGATGCGTCAATGTGTATGCAAGATATTGATGTGAACTAGAAGATGACATGATGTAAGACCATCACAAAGGTAATTTTGATTTATTTTTCATTCCTTACTTTTGAATGATATCTACATGAGCTTATGCAGCGCTATCAAGGGAAGAGCTATGAATATCTTCCACCACTGATGTCCATGTAGTAGGATGAAAGATCCTTAAGGAAACATGGCATGAAGAAAGCAGCATGGCATGAAGGAAGGCCAGATATGAACTGATAGATTACTTTTCGATGAAAGCAATAATGACATGTCTGACCCATGGTTGAAAATAATGGATGGTCTGTGTCCTACGAAGAAGTCCCAAAAACATGAAGACTCGTGAATAAAGAAAAGAAGTTCATGACATCATGAGGAGGAGTTCTTCAAGCACCTAGTTGTCCCATCATCTCCACCTAAAGAGTTGTTGTAGGTCCCTAATTAAGAGGGAGCTTGGAAACAAGTTTCTAACTTGGTAGCAAATTCCTAAGCCAAGAGGGCGCTCAGGTACATTCCTTCATTGGAATAGGTATATCCTCCCTAATTAAGAGTGAGAGATAGACACATCATTCTTGTCTTCACTTGGGAAGACAGAATGGAGGATTGTGTAAACATCTGGCATCTGATGCTCTTTGAGGATGAGCTAGGGCATCCAAGATAAGAGTAGTTGTAGAGGACCGATATTCTTTGAGGACTGGGAATCCAAGATAAGAATAGCCCTGGTAGAATATACTCTAAGAGAACCCAGGTAGGATATGTTCAAAGAGAGACAATGATGAGGGTGTCTATACATCATTGGTCTCGCCAGCTTTGAGCTATGATCTTGTGGAGAGATAGAGTTATTAGTCAAGGCCTTGCTATGTGACAATGTTGATTGATATGATGCTATACAAATGGGTTACCAATCCGACTCTTCTTATGAGAATTATTCATATTGAGAATGTCCAAGTACCTTGTATGGATTATGAATACCTCCCTAGTTAAGAGGGAGCCTTGAAAAGTGTAAGTAGGTTCGGTCTTCATAATGACATGTGTAATTATGATTTTATGTAATTGATGTAAAGAAGAAATAAATTTATTTTTGTAATGCTTGTCTCATGGGTTTCATGAGCAAGGAATTTTATTTTTAGTTAAAGCTCCCATTGTGAGCCTTTAGGATGAGTCATCATGTCATAAAAGTCCATTGAGTCAATGTCATGTATGGAAAACCCTTATTGGGCATTAAAAGACCCTCCAAGACCAAGCTCAAGCACCTCCTTCAAGTCGACCTAAAGATATCTCTAGAAACGCATGTTGGACTTGTCACTAGGAGAAGTCGGCATATATGATGGGCAGACCACTATATATAGGCAGCTCGGCCTTCATGTGGAGACAAGAATTCGGTCAAGCAAATCTGAAGAAAGAAGAAGTGTGAAGAATCAAGGAAGATAGCCTCATAACCAGCGAGGAGGGGAAGAGCGAAGTTTTTGCACACTGTTTTTAGGGCTAATATCCTTGCACGTGTAGCAGAAAATAGGGTTTCTGCAGCAGTAACATCAGTCCAAGAGGAAGTCACCAAAAGGGTCTCCAAATCAGATCCATTACTAGCCAAGGTCATCTAGAGAAGTTTCCAAGTATATTGAAGAAGGGAAACACCTCCAAGCTCGTTCCAGCTCCTCCCACATGCAAAATTGCAGAGGTACGGATTGCAAGTATGTGGAAAGAAGCCGAAAATTCAATGTAGCCAAGAAGTGCAGTAAGGCAAGTTGACTTGTGTTGACTTTGGCAAGAAAGAGAAACAGTGAAGAAGTGTCTTATGACTTGGTCTTGGATTTCATCAATTGAAGTCTCTATAAGAAGAATTCGTTTCGGTTTTCCTCTCAAGTTTGAGAGGTTTTGGCCCTAGCTGATTGCCTACATTCTGTGTCTCTTGTCTCTTTGTTGTTTATGCATTGGTAGTTGTTTGATGAAGAAGAACACAATAATAATATAAGTAAAGAGAAAATCCTAATCTAAAGACGTAAAAAGCATTCACAAGCAGTTATCATTAGAAGAGAAATCTCCTAATTGCTATGCCCTAGATTTCTCAACGGTGACTTTGTTGCATCCTTTGGGAAGCATCATTTTTAAGAATGCCCCAAGTCACTGAGACCACTGTCATAGATCATAATGCAACTATACTGTGATGATAAAAAATCCACAAGCCACTAACAAAGACCTCCAAAGCCATGGTGAGAACTTGGGTGCCTAACAAGTATGAGTTACATTTGAAACCTGAGCTTTACCAGCTCAAAATCAAAAAAACATTCAAGCTAATCTCATATTATTTTTTTCTTCCTATCCTCCAGAATTTCGACTTCAGAAATTAGCATCAATCGTCACAATATAAACATGCCTAATTTGAGACAGCCAGAACAAAATCATAATTTTCTACAAAACTAACATATAAAGTTTGTGTCTTTTAAAAATCCATATCAATCAGAAATTAGTGAGCCCAACACGAATACTGTTTATTATAATGTGCTTTAATGTCACTTAGTTTCTCTTGTTCAAAGAGGCTAGCTTGCATAGATTGCAAACCACTTTTCTTCTGATAAGTTTGTACCATTGGCAATACTTGTATAGTTACAATCAGTGTAATGGCTTACAGGCAAGCAACAAAGCCGACATCACTGTGTTATTGACGATGAAATATACTGGTCCAAGAAAGCAGCCAACTTATTCAAATAACCAGCAAGATGTAAAAGCACAAGATCCTGTTCAGTAATTACCCACATTCTTGACCTTACCAATACGTTGAAAACTCTCCTACCCTTGTGGCAAAGTCAAGATCCATCTTAATTAACATATGACATGAAAAGCACGAGTAACTTTTTCATAAGCATACTTGTCGACAAACAATACTTTAATCTATTGTAACATGTAGGATGAATGATAATTCAAAAGAGCACAGAAACATTACAGTGGGTATCAAATGCCCCCTACCTATAACAGAATACCATTTCCAGTTTCGGCTTCTATCACCAAGCCTGCAGTCAGTCCCAACATGGCCCATCCTCCATTGATTGCTTCAATTTTGCGTTGTCTCTGCATTTTAATTTTAAATAAGAAAAGAGATTAAACTTTGGGAACCACTTGTGACTTATGTTCATATACAGTATTTTGGTTGAATCTCTATATTTCAAATAAACAAGAGTAGCGCATGCGATTTTATATGGTCTGATAACTAGAGTAACAGTAGTGTGCAAAGTTACAAAAGGAACATTCAATGCACTGATATGTGCACTTCATGAAACAAAGGGATTGGAAGTAGTTCTAAAGTATATATATGATGATGATGATGCAAACAAATGCTTCTTACTAGTTTCCTACAGTGAAATACATAGGCAACAAAACGATTACCAACAACTTCCGTAGAATGGATATTTCAGAATAAATTAGCCAAAAGATCTGGAAAACGGGCCATTCTGCTACGACAAGACTAATGAAATGGATGATCTCATAGCTCACAATAGCGATACCCTATTGCTAAATAACACAGCATTCATGAAATACTGTCTCGTAGTCAAACCATGCTTCTGGAGATGGGTAGTGGCTCAGTACACCTCATTCTTTGTCACCCTCCACTGGAAAAGGATTGTTCTTGCCCTTGGTGATAAGTGGATGATTAGACAGGCAGGGAAGAGTATATGAGACACTGTCACACTGTGATTATCAGGCAACTCCTTGTAGAAAAGGTGGTGATGCCGGGGAACCTTTATGGAATATTTCACAATGTGATGAACCCAGGGGAAGGTCTTACAGATCAGATTTAGTCATTCAGTTTCATGCTAGGATAATTATTTCAAGAAAGAGTTGAACTCTCTTACAATGGACGCTAAGGAAAAAATGTTGGCTTTTCTAGCCTATGTTGTGGGGAGAAGCTCACATGCCTCTGCTGTGACCCAGTAATGAAAAGCTATAAGTCATAACTTTTTGTGGACTAAGAGAATATAAGATGCATTCTCTTTTCAAGAAGAAATGGGAACTAACTTTGGTAAAATGAATAATGAGATGATGACATGAGAATTATGAGTTCTCTGACAAAATCTTCAAAAACTTTGAACATCAACAAAATTTTCTTAAGTATTTTCCTTGTGAGTTCCGATATGAAGCTGAACCTAGCCACTTAGTCCCCACCATTTGAGCACAAAGCATATTTATCAAAATAGCTCAGTTAAAAAGTCAGTGTGAAAAATAGTGTCAATAGTTCAACACGGCTCACAAAAAACTTGGCTCGTACAAAATATTAAGGACTAATTTTTCCCTGTCAATAACCAATCAAACCCAAGAAAAATTTGTTGACCCATCGACGACCCATGACTCCTTATCGGGTCTATGTTCAACCAGTGAGCACTCATGGATCAAAAGCACCCTTGGTGAGTCAAACTCATTGGAGGCGACTTTGACTTGTCAATACAGTGTAAGTGATCATCCAGACTGGTGAACAAGGTTTAACCCACGTGTCCAAGTCAAACCTGGTGAGTCTGGTGACTACCATGTAATGTCCAAGAATATATCTGGTTGTTTGAACTTCAGAATATATCTAGATCTCCATGTCTAAGCATTTAATAGTGTCCAACCTGAATGTTCAAAGTTTTGGTTCACTAATATTTGCAATTGAATCTTGAAGGCAAAGGTGGCCTTCCTCTCAGATTGCACAGCAAATACATATATATATATAAACAAAAATTAAAATGTGTGTTACATATATATATATATCAAAAATTGAAATGCAGTTCTATGAACCAAAAAGGCACAGGAAGTGACACACGACTCATGGCTTACACAGTGCGATTCAGATGCAAGCATAAACTAGTGGGATCTAATCAACTGTGGAATGAACCCATTTCAAAAATAACTCCCTTTCCTAAAGTTTTTAAGATACTAATTGAATAATCAGCGAAAAAAAGAAAGAAAGAAATTTTATTATGTCTACAAGTGACCAAAAATTAAAATAGCTCAATGAGTAGAAAGTACAAGAAGTTAAATTAGTAATGTAGAAGTGCTAAACACAACTCCCTTTCCTAAAGTTTTTAAGATACCCATTGAATAATCAGCGAAAAAAACAAAGAAAGAAATTTTATTATGTCCACAAGTGACCAAAAATTAAAATAGCTCAATGAGACTAGAAAGTACAAGAAGTTAAATTAGTAATGTAGAAGTGCTAAACACAACTCTAATATGTATAAAGAAAGATATATGAAAAAAATATTGAGGTAATACAAAGGGGTAAACCTAGAAGGTAGAACCTAAAGAGGTGTGATGTTCCTTTTTCTGGTGTTCCTTATGACATGGTTAGGATGGACTTTCAGAGTTGGGCGCAGAAAGGTCACAAGTGCAGGACCCAAGATGGTGTCATCAGAGGGCCCAGGGGCTTTTAGAGGGGTTTTGAGGAGTTTATATGAGATCCGATGGCATTCGCTTGGTATATTCCATCATTCACACAGTTTTCCTTTTTGTAGAAGTGCTTAACACAAATCTAATATGCAGAAAGAAAGATATATGAAAAAATATTGAGGTAATACAAAGCGGTAAAACTAGAAGGTAGAAACTAAAGAGGTGTGATGTTCCTTTTTCTGGTGTTCTTTATGACATGGTTAGGATGGACTTTCAGAGTTGGGCACAGACAAATCACAAGTGCAGGACCCAGGATGGTGTCATCAGAGGGCCTAGGGGCTTTTGGAGGGGTTTTGAGGAGTTTCTATGAGATCCGATGGCATTCGCTTGGTATATTCCATCATTCGCACAGTTTGTCTTTTGTTCCCGTGCATTACAACAACTTCTAAAAAAAAACGAAGTTATTATTGGGCCTGACTCAATTAATTACGCTTAAGGTGGCATTCCGGGAGGAATACTTGATAGAACATTGTAGTGTGATAGCTCGTTGGAACCGAAACGAGAAGATTTATGGGATGGGACGGTTAGATGTGAGTTTCAATGACCTGAGGAGACATGGTGGCCAATTTACCATTTTTTCGCATTAAAAAGAATATTTTAATTGAAATAAAAGAAGGAAAAGCGTTCCATAAATGAAATTATTATAATAGGAGGTTCTAGAGGGTCCACCAGATCTATAAAAGAGGACGAGCCCATTGGAGGACATTTTGGATTTGATATTACTTCTTGTATGAGAGGTTGAGAACCCGGTTCTCTACTTCATTGGTAGCCCCAGGACGGAAACCCTCGGGTGTGCTAGTGGGTGTTGGACGAAAACCCAATACTCTTAAGGAGATTTCACTCATTAATCTCACAATACTTCAATGGAGTTTGGAGAGAGCAATTTTTCCATAGTCGGTTTGCAGCAGTGTTCTCACCGAGCCATCTACATCGTTGCCAAAGCCATTCATCAGTATGGTCAGAGATCTTTTTCTGGGTTTTGCTCTGATTGCTTAGAAAGCTCAGGTTCCACGATTCCTTCATGTTGATGTACTCTTTTCAGTGGATTAATTATATAGCTCAGTGATTTTATTGGCATCTATTTGTGTAGTATTTGTTGGTTGTGTATATTTACGTTTATTTTGTTGTTCAAGTTTATTTCTGGTATCTACTGTTCAAATTCCCATTTGGGACATTAGAGTGGTATCAGAGTTGTGCATCCTGTCAGCCTGAAGGTTATTACAGAACATCCTCGAAAAAAATCAAGGGTTTCAGAAGAACTAGTTTTTGGAAAATTTTCTAGTTCCGAAGATAGGTCAATATTGCCAAAGTTTTCTTCCTGCAGGTCGGAGAAATTGTCACTCACTTATTAAATATTCTACAATTTCACTTTCAAATTGTGGAATGAAATTTTTGCCCAAGAACTAAAATATCACTTTGAAAAAGGGGACAAATTATTTGTTGAAAAGGTAAAAATTATATGAAGCCAAATTATTTTATAAAGGCCAAGAGCGAATCACAATAGGCAAGAGGTCAAATAAATTTTGCTAGAAAATTAAAAATCCGCTTAGTCGAATTTGAAGGGCCTTGAACATGATCAAAAGGGGTTAAGTATTTGAGAGGTCATGTTAAAATATATTTTTTTTAAGTCAAACTTTATCGGGCCATCGAAATTTATTATTACTCAGCTGTTGAAGACTTAATCCAAGGCTCTGAAATGGCAACAAATTCTTGTCCTAAGAAATCAAGGATTCCAAGTGTCATTATGTTGAAAAATGTGTAACTAGGTTCGGTCTTCATAAGTGTGAAATGTATTCTTGTAAATTATAAAATGAAAAGAAATTATTCTTATTGGAGCATGAGTTTCAAGCTCAAGTTCTTTTATTTTATAGGTCAAGCACCCATTGAGTGCTTCTAGGGTTTGTCCTAGGTCTAAGAGTCATTGTCATATATTGAAGACCCCAATGGGCACATTGTACCTTGTAAAGAAAATTCATTTTTGTCTTTAAAGTGTTGAAATACCCTCCAACATCAAGTCAGCCTAGAAGTTGTCAAGTCGGCCTAAATGAAGAGCCACGTCTACCCTTGAAGTGTTGAAGGAAATGTAGCTAGGTTCGGTCTTCATAAATGTACTTTTGATACTTGTATTTATTCAAGAAAATAATTATTATTTCTATAATATATGTCAATGAGTTTCTTGCTCATTGAAGTAGGTCTACCACATGTTAAAGTGCTACTCGGAAGTTAAAGAGTCAAAAGAATTATGTTGAAGATCCTAAAGACATGTTACACATTGTATATTTATGTATGAAAGTCAAAAAAGACACCTCCAAGCAAAGTCAAGTCTCCGCCTAGCAAAGACACCATCAAAAGAAGCAATGGCACCATTAAAAGCACCCATCAAAGCAAAGGAAGTCAAGTCCGCCTCAAGGCAGCAAGTCGGCCTACAAGTCAGCCTAAAGGAGGGACAGTCCTCTATATATAGAGGTTGTCCACTCCCTCAAACAAAAAGCTCACTCTGAAATCAGCGAAGATAGAGGACCGAAAAAGAATCCGAGATAGAGGACACAAAGCCTACAACTATACATTAAGAAGGAACTCTGTTGGTCAAGAGAAGGAAGGAGTATCCTTAAGTGAAGGATCTCACTAAGTACAAAAGATAAGTGTCTCTTCTAGAAGGACTACTAATAGTGGAAGGATGAACAAAGTGTCAGAAGGAGAACAAAGTGTCGGGGAGACATAGTGCAGAGAAAAGGAAGACCCTGACTTGCGCTTAGAGGATCTTCTAGTTAAGGGTCTAGGGTTTGGCATTGATCAAGAAAGAAACTTCAATAAGCCAAAACTTACCGAAGGGTTTTCCTCTCAAGAGAAGAGAGGTTTTGGCCCTCGCAGAGAGCCAACATCTTGTGTTCTTGTTTTATGTTTTCATAGCAGTTTGATGAACCACACACATGCATTAATAAGAGAAGAAAAAGATTAAGCTAACAAAGACAAATTGTAAAAAGACTTCACATCTAGTCTCGAAAAATTACTCTACACCTAATTGCCCTAGATTCTTCAACATGGTATTAGAGCTAAGGTGACACATCAACGAAAGGGCATCTCAAGAACACTCGTCAAGGAAGGACATCTACAAGGTTGAAGCATCAAGCCAAGAAGTCTCAATCACTTCAAAGACAAGAAGGTCTACAAACCATCATTCATCAAGGAAGTCTACAAAGCTAGAAGAAGAACCTTACATAAAGGTACCTACAAGAAGAGCAGATCAAAGAGGGACCTTCATCAAGCTACAAATCATCAAGAAATCCCACTTGGAGAAAGCAACTTGAAAAACATCAAGATCCAAGGAAGGCAAGCCATCAAGACTTGTTAAAATTGGCAACTAGGGCCAAACTCCATGTGGGTCTTCTTATTTATGGCAGCTGATATTTTTCTTGGATTCCTCTCGTCGAGAGGTGTAGGATTGATCTAAAGATATCCAATTCCGACATGTATTCATGGAGATATGAATTTATTTGTGTTATGTGACAATTCATCAAGGTCAGCCAGCAACCAAATTACCCCCACTTGTCCTCAACGTTTTATTATAAATAGAAGAGGTCTTCAAGTCATTTTGACACACATCTCTTTTGATCTCTCTCCACTTGTTTGGGTTTTGGTGGTAGGAGAAATCTATAGGAGAATATGTTGCCCTAGAGAAGATCTAGCCCTAGCCCTAGACGCAGTCAAAGAAGGCTCTACGCAGTCCTAGGAGGAGACACCTCTACGCAGTCAAGGAGGGTTTTATATGCAATCAAGAGGAGGCTCTTCTAGTAGCAAGGAGAGGGTTTCCATATGCTAACTAAAGGGAACTTCAACACTATCAAAGGATCCCTAGGTGTTGTCAAAGAGAAGTCTAAAACGCAGTCAATGAAGCATGCCCTAGCCGTAGTCATGGAGGAGTCTTATCACAGTGAAGAGAGGCTCCTTCGTTGTCTTAAAAGAGGCTTCTATAACGCAACAAGGAGAGGCTTTAACACTGTCAAAGAAAGCCTTAAAAGAGCCCTAACAGCAGGTCTAGAAGAGACCTTAATCCACTGTTTCAGGAAGCCCTAATGATGACCTAAACACAGTCGTAAAGGAGGAGATACATCCACTGTCAAAGTAGGGCTAATGCTGTCCTAGTCACAGTCCTAAAGGAGGTCATCTTGGCCACAGTTGGAGAGGCCCTAATCAGCAGCAAATGGAGGAGGAAAGTCGTAGTTAAAGGAGCCCTCATCACAGTATGCAAGGACCCTTAGACGCAGCAAGGAAAGTGAATCTAAACCGCAGCAAGGGTGATTATATTATAGCGTGGAGGATCTATGATATTGTCACATTGTTGTAGGTGATAGCAAGGTTGTTTGGGCATGTTAGTGTTGTTTCTAAGCTCGATTTAAAGGGAAGGAGAATTCACAATAAGAGGGTGCTTGAGACTGTTGTTTAAACTTTAAAGGTTGATTGGGTCACTATGTGAAGGGACAAAAGTTACAGTCAACTGTTGGGCTAGGCCGCAGGCCATAGCCAGAAGTTGGAGGCCTCTTTAAGTGTTGCGTTCAGACCCTATAAGGTAGTGTATCATTGGAGATCAGTGTGAAGGCTATCTACAGTAAATAGGTGGACTGTGGAGTATGTTTAGGGTGCAGTAGCTCTCAGATCTTGTTCCCTAACCAGAGATCAGGTTTGCCAAGATATGCTTCAGCATACACAAGTTGCCAAATTAGCAGCCTTGACATGATCAGTGAAGCAACAAAGGAGGAAGAGTTTTATAGAAGGAAAGCTTCAATATTTCGGGGAAATTGGTTGAGCTGTTATAGATTCATATCTTCAGTCCTTGTCATCAGATCTATTATGTCATCTTCATGGTGAAGATCTCTGATGTCTGATCTTCTATTTTGGCAAGTCAAGTATTGACTTCAAATGTATTTGTACTATCTCTCTCTCTGTTGAACTATTGATGAATATAAGAAGAATTGATCAAGGGTTTCCCCACATTGGGGTTTGTCCCTGGCTGGTGCCACATCTTGTTTCCTCTTGTCTTGGCTTGTCTTCTAATTTTTATGTTTATATTCTATCTGCACTTTACTATCATGTTGATGTGATTGCTAATCTAGAATTGATATTGAGCTAATATGAAAAATTGAAGTAAATTTCTCTAAGCATAGAACATACCCAAAAATTAGCATGGTATCAGAGGTGAGGTGAAGACAACGCCCAAGAAAGAGTGAAAGAGTAATCACCAAAGACAGTTGGACAAGATCAAAGGCTCAATGGGTTCATCATCCCACTTCCCAGCTAAATTGGCAGAGCAAAAAGTGTTGGATTTTGTGAAGGGTAAAATCCTTCAGCCTCCATCAAATGCACTGGCTGATCCAAAGAACAAATACACCAAGGGTGAAGTCGAAGCAAAGAAGATTATCAGAGATTCCACTGACAGTGTCTGGTGGCCTACCTAAAGGTCACTTCAATGGAAATTCTGGATCTAAGGGTGGAAGGAAGGGCAGATGCCTTGGTTGTAATAAGTTTGGCCATTTTGCGAGGGAGTGTCCAAATAGAAAGGACACATCTCATGATAATGACCACAATCATTCCAGGGGCATCTTCAATGATCAAACGTATGACAGGTACAATGGCAAAGTAAAAAGGAATGCAAGACATCATGGAAATGGCCAACTCTTCAAGAAAGCAAGGAACTCCAAGTATGAAGAATCAAATGTTGTTTCGAATAAGCAAGAGGAGTATTATCTTAGATCAGCCCTCTTCACTACCTCTCCTCTGGACTCTTTGGGAAATTGGCTTATTGGTAGTAGCACCTCAAGGTACTCCACTGGATTCAAGGAAGCGCTCTCTAATCTAATAGAGAAGGAAACAAACTTGGAGATTGTTCTTGGAGACGATGCCTATCCCGCAAACGGTGTAGGGAATGTTACTCTTCAACTGGATCAGGGTAACTCGATTCATTTACAACAAGTTCTTTATGTACCGAATCTCAAGAAGAACCTAGTGTCCATTTCGAAAATGGAAAACAAAGGTTACAAGGTGGAATCCATCGATGGAAAGGTACGTGTTTGGAAAAGGAATTTTAAAGATGCTTTTACTCTTGGTTTTAGGGTTGGCACTTAGTATCAAGTCGCAGGAAGTCCATTGGGGACCATGTCATGTGACTCATCTCTTCAATGGCACCAGAGGTCTATCCATATTCATTGTAAGGCCCTGCCTGATGTCAGACAGATGGTGACAGGCATGCCTGAATTCAAAGAAGAGCGTGAAGGTACATGTTCGAGATGTACCAAAGGAAAGCTTACAAGGGAACCATTCCCCTCATGTAATAGCAAGACCACAGATGTGGAACAACCCGAGGGATTTAAGATCCGTGATCGAGAATATCATGTATGTAAGTTGAAGAAAACTCTCTATGATTTAAAGCAAGCACCCCGGGCTTGGTGTGAGAGGATTGATAGCTATCTGATGAAGCTGAGATTCACTACGAGTGAAGCCGATCCAAACCATTGCTTTAAGGTTGTGGGTGATAGACCTCCCATACTGGTACCTTATGAGGATGACCTCTTTCTGATAGGTATAGACCCTCTCATTTGCAAAAGTAAGAGGGAGTTGGATTCCGAGTTTGGAATGGTGGACTGCAAGCCCGTGACTACCCCGATGGAGCTTAACTTTAAGAAGTTATGTGGTAGTGCTGCTAGACCTGATTTGGAAAATGCCTTTGAGTTTCGTCAACTCATAATAGAATTGATGTTCTTGGTGAACTCTCATCTGAATATATGTTTTGCAATTAGCATGTTGAGCTCATATATAGTTGAGCCTCACTAGATTGGTGCCAAGAATCTTTTGAGATATCTTGGGGGCACAATCTCTCATGGATTGAGATACACTGCCGAAAATGTGAAGCTGCATGATTATTCTGATGCTCACTGAACAGGCAGTGTGGAGGATCGCAAGAGCACTTCTGGGTGCTGGTTCTCTTTGGGTTCTGCTTTGATATCTTGGATGAGCAGGAAGCAGAAGTCGATTGCTTTGAGCACCGCTGAGGACAAATACATAGCCGCGAGTATGACCCCATGTAAATATGTTTGGTTGAAGAAGCTCTTCAGTGAGCTGTTGGGACACATGTTGGATACCATCGTGATCGTTTTTGACAACCAGAGTGGGATTCGATTGCTGAGGAATCCTATGGTCTATGATCGCTCCAAGCATATAAACATCAGGTACCACTTTATCTGGGATATGGTACAATGAGAAGCAAGAAGACTCCAACACATTGGGAATGATGCACAGGTCATCGATATTCTGACGAAGCCCCTCGGAAAGGTCAAATTCATGACTTTCCGAAAACAACTTGGAGTCGTGGAGAGACCCTCTCCTAAGGGAACTGTATGATATGGACATTGAGCTCTCAAAACTCTGGGAGGCTTGGGGGTACTTCTTGGAGCGATGAGAAACCCTAGGGTGAGTGGTTCAGCCTTCCCCTAGTGGTTTGCTATTTAGGCAGGATGAGTGGTTCATCCTTCTCTTGCTGAAACACAATCATAGGTTGATTGGTTCAACCTTCCCCTAGTGATTTGTTGTGTATAGTGTGAGTGGTTCAACCTTCCCCTGAGATACCCCAGGCAACATGTAGGCAGGATGAGTGGTTCATCCTTCTCCTGCTGAGACATCCTACCCATGTAGTATGGGACTCATGGGAAGTACCTCTCATCTAGCCAATGAGCAGGGAAATGAGGATAGGGACCATTATACTATTGATGGATGCATCATGTAGTACCGTACTCCCTTTAATAAGATGATATTGTTCTGGGATCAATTGGAACTAACTTCGGGTCAGTAAGAGTGGTATGAGACACGTTCTTTATTTGGAACTAATTTCGGATCAGTAAGAGTGGTATGAGACACTCTCTTTATTTGGAACTGATTTCAGATCAGTAAGAGTGGTATGAGACACTCTCTTTATTTGGAACTGATTTCGGATCAGTAAGAGTGGTATGAGACACTCTCTTTATATGGGACTGACTTCGGGTGAGTAGAGAATGGTATGATACGTTCTAGATCAATTCTTCTTCATAGTTCAACAGAGCAGTGCAGGGCATTGCATTGATGGTAGAGATAGTACAGTCTGGCAAATGGATTAACAGATGGAGTTCTCCCTAGTTGAGAGGGAGTGTTAAAATGGAAACTAGGGCCAAACTCCATGTGGGTCTTCTTATTTATGGCAGCTGATATTTTTCTTGGATTCCTCTCATCGAGAGGTGTAGGATTAATCTAAAGATCATCTGATTTCGACATGTATTCATGAAGATATGAATTTATTTGTGTTATTGGACAATTGGTCAAGGTCAACCAGCGACCAAATTACCCCCACTTGTCCTCAACATTTTATTATAAATAGAAGAGGTCTTAAAGTCATTTTGACACACATCTCTTGTGATCTCTCTCCACTTGTTTTGGTTTTGGTGGTAGGAGAGATCTATAGGAGAATACACTACCCTAGAGAAGATCTAGCCCTAGCCCTAGATGCAGTCAAAAAAGGCTCTATGCAGTCAAAGAGGGCTTTATATGTAGTCAGGACGAGGCTCTTCTAGCAGCAAGGAGAGGGTTTCCATATGCTATCAAAGAGAAGTCTAAAATGCAGTCAATGAAGCATGCCCTAGACGCAGTCATGGAGGAGTCTTATCACAATGAAGAGAGGCTCCTTCACTGTCCTAAAAGAGGCTTCTATAACACAGCAACGAGAGGCTTTAACGTTGTCAAAGAAAGCCTTAAAAGAGCCCTAAATGCATGTCTAGAAGAGACCTTAATCCATTGTTTCAGGAAGCCCTAATGATGACCTAAACGTGGTCGTAAAGGAGGAGATACATCCATTGTAAAAGTAGGGCTATTGCTACCCTAGTCACAGTCCTAAAGGAGTTCATCTTGGCCGCAGTTAGAGAGGCCATAATCAGCAGCAAATGAAGAAGGAAAGTCATAGTTAAAGGAGCCCTTATCACAGTATGCAAGGACCCTTAGACGCAGCAAGGAAAGTGAATCTAAACCGCATCAAGGGTAATTATATTACAGCGTGGAGGATCTGTGATATTGTCACATTGTTGTAGCTAACAACAAGGTTGTTTGGGCATGTTAGTATTGTTCCTAAGCTCAATTTAAAGGGAAGGAGAATCCGCAATAAGGAGGTGATTGAGATTGTTGTTTAAAGGCTGATTGGGTCACTCCATGAAGGGACAAAAGTTACAGTCAACTGTTGGGCTAGGCCGCAGGCCATAGCCAGCAGTTGGAGGCCTCTTTAAGTGATGCGTTTAGACCCTATAAGGTAGCGTATCATTGAAGATCAATGTGAAGGCTATCCGCAGTAAATAGGTGGAGTGTGGAGTATGTTTAGGGTGCAGTAGCTCTCAGATCTTGTGCCCTAACCAGAGATCAGGTTTGCCAAGATATGCTTCAGCATACACAAGTTGCCAAATTAGCAGCCTTGACATGATCACTGAAGCAGCAAAGGAGGAAGAGTTTTATAGAAGGTTCAGTATTTTGGGGAAATTGGTTGAGATTTTCTAGACCTATCATCTACTGCATATCTTCTATCCTTGTCATCAGATCTATTGTGTCATCTTCATGGTGAATATATCTGATGTCTGATCTTCTATTTTGGCAAGCCAAGTATTGACTTCAAATGTACTTGCACTATCTCTCTCTTTGTTGAACTATTGAAGAATATAAAAAGAATTGGTCAAGGGTTTCCCCACATTGGGGTTTGTCCCTGGCTAGTGCCACATCTTGTGTCCTCTTGTCTTGGCTTGTCTTCTGATGTTTATGGTTCTATCTGCACTTTACTATCATGCTAATGTGATTGCTAATCTGGAATTAATATTGAGCTAATATGAAAAATTGAATTAAATTGCTCTAAGCATAGAACATAACCAAAAATTAACAAGACTTCAAGGAGAAAAGAATTCAACTACATTTCAAAATCTATCAAGTAAGTATATGTCCCATTCTGAATATACATCAATGTATTATTGCAAGGAAAGCAACAAATTAGTAGGTACCAATAACTTTCTTGCGTGAAAGAAGAGCACTGATCTACTTTTCAAGGAGAATGAACTTCTAGAACATATCAAAGGAAATATTATTATCCCTGCTAAGGAACAAACTCAAGCCTTAGCCAAGAACAATAAGGATGAGACAAGAGCTCAAAGCATTCTGATAGAATCTATCAAAGACTCTCTCATACCTTATGTCTCCAAATTTGAAACATCAAAAGAAAATTTTTATATACTTAGGGGGGATAATATGGAGTCCAAAGGGAGGTACCCAAGAAAATAATGTAATAATGGGATGGGCCATAGTAATAAATAAGGTGGTTAACCCGTATCATTTAAGAGACCACAAGTAGTTAGTAATAATGTAATGGGCCCATGGTATTAGATAGATGGTATTGAGGGAACCATGGTATTGACACATGGTATTATATGTATGAGGCCTATATAGAGGCTAGAAACTCCACATTGAGAGATGTCAAGGAATATTGTATGAACAGGCATATGGCTTATGGAGTGTTCTCCTTCCTTAAGGAGTGAATGTATGGTGTTGCCTTACCTTAAGGGTTTGATCAATAAAGTGAATCATTTCTATCTATATTCATATCTTGTTCTTTCTTGGGTTTATTTCTAGTATCATATATTTCTGAGATCAGATCTATAACAAGTGGTATCAAAGCACTTTCTTGGGCCAAAGTGGAGATTTTTTATTTTTTATTTTTTTTGCAGGAATTCTGGAGCAGCAAGTTCGCAGATCAGATCTGTATGTTTTGGGGCAAAATCTGCAAAATCTAATTGCAGACTGGATTCTTTGCGAAAAAATATGCGATTTCAAAAACAAAATCAGCCGAATCGGAGTCCGGATGAAGGAGACATCGCTGATCTAAAAACCAATGGTGTTGTAGACATTTTTCGGGGCAGCGAGTTTGCGGTGTAGATCTGTACATTTTGGGGCAAAATCTGCAAATTCTAATTGCAGATCTGGATTCTTTGTGAAAAAATACCTAATTTCAAAAAAAAAAAACAGTCGAATTGGAGTCTGGATAAGGGAGATATCGCTGATTTAAAATCAGCATTGTTTCAGAATTTTTGGTGACGGCTGGAGAGTTGCACCGCAGATCTGAAATTCCAGTGCCTAGATCAGGATTTCTATCACATGAGCAGATGCAGAATGGTTGTTCCATTTTCGGAAATAGGTCATAATAGGGATTCTGAGCAATATTTACGGAACTATGGCAATTTCAAATTTTCGCCAAATTTTTCTTGTGATGGCGGGCCTAAATTAGAGTTTGAGGGACTTTTATAAATTTGATGGCTCTCATCCAACTAGATGGCTAGCACAAATGGGGAAATATTTTAGATTGAATTACATCATGGATGATGCGACTCAGTTGAGTGTGGGAATCATATACTTGGACCATGAAAGATGGCAATGGTGGCAGTGTCATCAAAAATGCCATCCAAAGACAACTATATGTTCGCAAAATCTATTTATAACCACTTCGACCGTAAATCTAATCTTGTGGGTCCTCTTACTAAGCTCACACAGATAGACACACAACTTCGCAAAGATTTTATTTTTACAGGAAAGAAGGAAACCAAGAAAACTAAAAGGTTATTTTCTGCTAGTATCTCCTTATTGTAGGTTCATGGATTGATTTAGAAGGAGAGGATCATTGTTTCTATAAATCCTAGTTGCAAGCATAATTTTATCAATGTTAATTTGGCAAAAAACTTGCAAGTTCCAACAAAACACATTGAAAACACACAGGTGGATGATGAGGATGTTCAAGTGTATAAGGATTTGAAGATTTCTATGGATAAGTATGTGTGGCATGGTGATTTTTATACTTCAGATATGGATAACATGGATGTTGTTTTGGGATACCCTTGGATGGAATCCATGGGTACTATCAATATTAATGTGCAGAAGAAATTCCTGAAGCTCTAGTGTAAAAATAATAAAAAAATTACATTGCAGGATATTTCCATTAAGACCCAAGCAGAGACTATGGAGGCTGAATCACAAAGCTCTAATGACACTTACACATTAGATTATGAGCAGTTGATGGTCGACAATCAAACACAAACAGAGGCTGAAGCAGAAAACATTACAGGTGCTGACACATCAGATGAGGACTCTGTGGTTGAAATAATATTGGAAGATAAGACACCATAGCAGGCACCACAACATGCACCAGATAACAGTCAAGCTCCACTAAGGGGTGAATTAAAGAAAAAGGCACCGTGGGTTAAAAATTCAACATATCATCACCCACATCACCCCGCACGAAAACAACCAGCAAGATGGCAACCAATTAACCACAAGGACAACAACCCCTACATGACAAATAGAGATGAGCGAAGATCCACCTACTACACATCAACATAGAAGAGCTGCCATAGTCAACTTCCATCTCAAGCGAGCGAGGCACCAGCGAGATCAAGGGTTCACCTTTCTCTTGGATGGCTAGATGCACATGCATGGTACCAGTGGACTACTCTCTTGAGTAGATATTATTATTTGTGTTCTTCCCATGTTTCGGGGACGAAACATGTTAAGGGGAGTGGAGTATTATATACCTAGGGGGGATAATATGGGGTACAAAGGGAAGTACCCAAGGGAATAATGTAATAATGGGATGGGCCATAGTAATAAATAAGGTGGTTAACCCGTATCATGTAAGGGACCACAAGTAGTTAGTAATAATGTAATGGGCCCATGGTATTAGATAGATGGTATTGAGGGAACCATAATATTGACCCATGGTATTGTATGTATGAGGCCTATATAGAGGCTAGAGACTCCACATTAAGAGATGTCAAGGAATATGAACAGGCATATGGCTTATGGAGTGTTCTCCTTCCTTAAGGAGTGAATGTATGGTGTTGCCCTACCTTAAAGGTTTGATCAATAAAGTGAATCATTTCTATCTATATTCATATCTTGTTCTTTCTTGGATTTATTTCTAGTATCATATATCTCTGGGATCAAATCTATAACAAATTATGATAAGCTAATAGAACTATTCTCGGTAACCATAGTTGGAGAAATGATATTTCTAAGAAATGAATTGTACAAGATGAAGATATAAAAGGAAGGAATAGCTCCCTACTTCATGGAGATCTCTGAGATGAGGGATCAACTTCAAGAGCTTGGGGAGTCATGTCTGACAAAGAAATGACAAAGGTAGTACTCAATGCTCTACCTGAGGATTGGGCAACTTCAAATTACGCATATATGCCAAGAAGGAAGCTACCACACTCAGTGAAATGTGGTCTCTATGCAAGGCAGAGGAAACAAGACTTAGAGAAAAATAAGATGTGGGATCAAAGTAGCAAGAATTTGTTACCATGGCCAAGAGAAAGGAAACAATTTGGCAAATTTGGTCCATGAAGAACAAACAACAATGACATGTCCAAAATCCAATGTTTTGGATGTCAAGAATATGGGCACTACAAAAGGAATTGTCCTAAACTTAATAAGGACAACAACAAAAAGAGAAAAAGGGAAGAAGCTCATATGACTCAAGAAATAAAACAAGACAAGAAGCAAAAGAAGGAAGATCCTCCGGATCTCTACTATGACTAAGTCAACCTCGTTGCTTAAGTCTTCTTTAGAAGTTTTGAGTAGTGTAGGAGCATGTAGGAGTATAATAGGATGCACCGTTAAAAATATATCTTCTAGAATATAGGAGCATGGTAGATATAGCTCAAGGTATTCATATAGAAATAACATACCTAGTATAGGACCTCATCCACTATTAAAGGAAAATTGATCATGATCAAGAATCTTAGAAGGCCTCCATCATCAAAAGAAAGAAACATGTGCAGAATAAGGGCCTTCAAGATCCTCAAATGGAATCTCCAAAAGAAGATTCATGAATTAGAAGAAGATGTCTCAATGGGAAGTCCCATTCATGGGATTCAAGAAAAGGATGATGTGCAGGCAATCTAAGATGAAGCAAGAAGGGCCACACCATGAACAATCAAATAAATTCAAGATGATCAAAGGAGAATCAAGATGAGGTATGTATGCATCAAAGTTATGTCATGTTATCATATTTGTATTGTTGAAGTCATGGGAATAGTTATATGACATAAGCAAGCATGAAAGAATCTCTTTCACCATGCTCGAAGGCATGTACTACAATGCAATGAAGGTCAACAAAAGGATATGCTCATGATGCAGGTGCATTAGGCCGAGCACATAAAAATGATAAGTTATTAAAGTCAGACCAAGAGCCTAGCAATGTAATGGATTGATCACATGTCTTTTTTTTTCTACGTTAAGACTAACCTAAGTACCCACGAGAGATTTGAACTGGTGACCTATCGCAAGGAGTGCCTTAACAGCGCACCCATTCACCGTCAATCCAAAGCCCCGTGGGCAATGGATTGATCACATGTCAAGGCTAGAACATTTTAAAGTTTATTTTTGAAAACGTTTTTGATATTCAGTTAAGATTAGTTAGGAATATCTAGTTTAAAAAATGATTTTATAGTTAGTAGGTAGTTAGAACTAAGGGAAATTGGTTCACATCCATGAACTCATTTCTTGGGCAGTGGAATTTTAGTTTTGAAGGAGAGAGGAGGAACATTTTTGGGTGCTGAAATTTTGGTGTGAGATTGAAGTTAATTGAACAACATTTCTTAGACCAGTGGCTTTTTGTATCAGCAAATTGAATCTGTAAGTGTGTGAGACAGTTATTTGCATATGTGTTTGTGAGGTTTATGAACCATAATATTAATATCTAGAGATTGAAATTGATTTGGTCTTTATATTGTTGTGTTGAATGAGGAATTCTTGCACTGTATTTTCTCTATTATTTGCATTTAAATGAAAACTTGGAGAATCATATTTCAGTTAACATTTTAATCTAGTACTTTTGCATCCAATATTGTGTATTGGAAAGAGTCATTTTACATTTCAGATTCGAGAATACAAAGCACTCTGTATCAAGCAAACAGAAGAAAGAAAATTCGTAAAGGAAAATCGTCACCAATTTTGCGTGTCAATTTCTGATCAAAGGAAGACGAATTTCAAAATTTTGGCATCTGGGTTTTGTGCATAGCAGGGTCTTTTTAGTAACCCATGAGCGATTTCACAAAAATATCCTTCTTTTGGGAGTTACGAAGGGATCTTTAAACTGTGTTTTTACAGACTGTGTGGCTGAAAAAAAAAATAATGTTGTTCCTTCTATAACAACACTATAGTTTGTTGTGAGAGTCTGTAACAACACTGTAGTCTGCTAAGATAGCCTGTAATAGCACTGTAGTTTGCTATGAGAGTCTGTAACAGCAATGTAGTTTGTTGTGAGAGTCTGTAACAGCCTATAGTCTGCTGAGAGAGCTTGTAATAGCACTGTAGTTTGTTGTGAGACTCTGTAACAGCTAGTGTTGCAAAAATCGCGATTTTATCGCAATAATATCAAAAAATCGCGATTTTTTCATTTTCCCGATAATATTGCGCGATTAATACAATGATTTTTTCATTTTGAAAAAATCAAGATTTAATCGCGATTTCTTGGGAAAAAATCTTGCTTTTTAATTTTTATTTTTAATTTTTATTTTGCCGATTTTTTGCCAATTTTTACTGATTTTATCCTGATTTTTACGATTTTTTCCAATTTTTTCCCCTCACTGATTTACTCCCGATAACGATTTTCGCAACATTGTAGTTTGCTGAGAGAACGTGTAACAGCACTGTAGTTTGTTGTGAGAGCAAAGATTTGTTGTTCATCTTGTAACAACACTATGATTTGTTGAGATAGCAGCCATTAATTTGTGGTATCAGAGCCTTAACGTTGTTGGTATCTATAGTATAGAGAGATGAATAGGCATGTAAGAAGGGCACAAGGTTGACGAGGCAGACCCGCGGGAAATGCAGAAGTCCTGGAAGAGATAAGGAGACTGCAAATTTGGTTAGAAGCCATGGAAGTAGGGAGACAACGAGATCCTAAAGGTGGAGATGTTAGTGAGGCCGAAGAGGAACTTGAAGAAGAAGGAGCAGCCCCTGTTGAAGAAGCTGTTGAGGTTAATTTGTTGAGAGTAGTATTGGGCTCAAGTTCAAGGCCAAAGCCTGAAATCTCTATTTATGATGGCAGTTTGAAAGATAAGAATGTACTAGATTGGATCAGTGAGATGGACAAGGATTTTGAGTACAAGGAAATCGATGAGGATAAGGGAGTCAAGTTTGTTGTGACAAGGTTGAAAAGCCATGCTGCTCTATGGTGGGACAATGTACAAGATGAAAGAAGGAATAAGGACAAACCATTGATCAAGAGCTGGGATACAATGGTGGCAAAGATGAAGAGTAAGGTCTTGCCAAAGGATTACTAGCTAACTCTTTACAAACAGATGCAAAATCGTAAACAAAAGATAATGACAATGAGAGAATACACCGAAGAATTTTACAAGGTGAATTTAAGAGCAGGCTATATAGAAGATACCCCGGAAAAGACAACAAGTTATATCAATGGTTTGAGGCTAGATATTCAAGATGAAATCAGCATACTTTCTCCAAGGACAATATAGGAAGCATACTAGTGCGCTTTGAAGGCAGAAGAGAAGATAGCTAGGAAGCAAAGCTCTAGCAGAGGACATGGTTTTTCCAAAGGGAAAGGACAGACAAATGGAAGAGGAAAGTTTCATGCACAAAAGAATGATGAAGGCAGCTCAAATCAGCAAAGGCAGTCAGAGAAAGAAGGTGACAGTAGAGGAGGAAGACCTTACCAAAGAGGTAGAGGTAGAGGAAGAGGCAGAGAGACTAACTACCGGTGTTACAAATGTAACAAATTGGGTCACCGATCTTTTGAATGTCCTGAGAATGAAAATACGGGACAGAGAGGTGCATACATAGCTCAAACCGAAGTAGTAGAGGCACAAGTACCTGAGTTAGAGAATGTGCCAGAGATCGGAAAGGTGTTGATGATGCACAAAGTCCTTTTAAAACCAGCAAAGGAGATTGTTGAACCAGTCCAAAGGAAATCCTTATTCAAGACAATGTGTAAGGCAAAAGGCAAATGCTTCAAATTGGTGATTGACAACGGAAGTACAAACAATCTAGTTTCCCAAGAAAAAGTGGAAGAATTGGGATTGAAAAAGATTAAGCACCCCACACCTTATAAGGTATCGTGGTTGCAAAAAGGACACCAATTTTTGGTGCATGAGAAAAGTGAAGTTGAGTTTTAGATAGGCAGGTATAAAGACAAGGTGCTCTGTGACGTACTTCCAATGGATGCTTGTCACATTCTTTTGGGTAGCCCATGGAAATTTGATAGGAAGGTGACACATGACGGAGAGAGCAATTTTTATAAGTTCGAAAAGGATGGCATCAAGCACACTCTTGTACCATTGAAAGAGGTAGGTACAGCTGAAACAAGCAGCGCAAAATCACTACTACTTAGTGGAAAGGAATTTCTACAACAAATGGAAGAAGAAGAGGTAAGCTATGCAGTGTTTTGCAAACCAAAGGTAGTACTTCTGCACACCGAAATTGTAAATTTATCTCTTGAAGTTCAGGAGTTGTTGCATGAGTTTCATGATATTGTAGTTGATGAATCGCCAAGTGAGTTGCCACCCAAAAGAAGCATTAGTGATCACATAGACTTTATACTGAGAGCAAGTCTTCCAAACAAGGCTGCATATCGAATGACACCCAACGAGAATGAAGAAGTGAGGAAGCAAGTCCAAGAATTGTTGGATAAAGGACTAATAAGAGAAAGATTGAGTCCATGTGTCGTACCTAGATGATCCGGATTTAAACAGGAACACAGCAAATTACAGAGATAACCATAAACACAGAGAAGCAGCGGAAACAATACTTCATTTTATTAATGTAAAATACTGAATATGCTTACAAACAGAAATGGAAATAAACCATCTAGGGCGATGGTAGCTTATCTCTGAGAAGAGATGTGGCGGCTACATGCCTCTGAACTGTGTTACAATGAGGCTCGAAGGCCTATTTATTGTTGAGAAACAATGGAAAACCCTAAACATCCAAAAACCTAACCCTAGAAGATGAAACGCCAAACTGTGAGCTCCGTTTGGGTAAATTGCTACATCAAATTCCCGGTGTCGTAACTTTGGCATACGATCTCCGTTTGACGCGCACAATATCTCGTTAGAAAGATCTATCAAAGAACTACAATTTTGGGAAGATAAATGTTGATTCGTGAAACCATGTTGCTCCCAGTTTTCCCAAAAGACGCCGTTTAAGGTCTCAAAATGGCTCCGAAAGTTCAGGACCCAAAAAACTGCTAAAAATAGTACACTGTGCTACAATTAAGGAAACTGAAACGTTAAAAAAAACAATGATGGGGTCCAAGTGGACTTGGCGGGTGGCCACCAATATCCACCTGAATCATTCCTCCCCCCTTAGGTAGCAATGGTCCCCATTGCATTGAGTTCCTCCATGAGATGAGGAAACTTTTGCTGAACTTGGTCCCTGGTGAGCCACTTTCCCTGGTGAAGGAGTTGGCCCTCTTTGACAACTCAATACAGTTGGATATTCTGCTGGCGAGTGTGCCTAATCTGTGTGTCCATGATCCAATCAGTTGCAGCTTGTTCCATGCAATCTGGATTTAACTCTGGGGATGAGAGTTGTTCTGCAATGTCGAATGTGTCTAGTAATGGTGGAAAATATGGCCGAAGGCGGTCCACATTGAACACTGGGTGCAGGCCAAGGAATGGGGAAATGCTGAGCTCAAATGCATTGTCTCCCACAGCCTTTGTAATGGTGTAAGGACCATATCGGAGTGGTCTGAGTTTCCGATAGACTCCGATAAGGCGTTCCCTTTTGCAAATGCAACCAGACTTTGTCGCCCACATGAAACTTGTGTGGCACCCAATGTTGATCATGTCGTTGCTTGTACTTGCCATTTGATTTCTCTAGAATGTCATGGACCTGCTAGCGAATATGTTGGATGTGCTCAATGAAGCTATTTGCCTTATCTATTTTGGACTGTACATGAGTCAAATCTGTGTGCGTAGCTGCAAATGGCATGGCCACATCAATGGGACATAGTGGTTGGAATCCCAAGCCCACCTGAAAAGGGTTGTGGCCAGTCGAGCTGTGGAGAGCCCGGTTCTAGATGTGTTGAACATAGGGGAGGCTCTCGTCCCATGTGCGTGGATGCTTTGAGTTGTACATGAGCAGAATGTGTACGATCATCCTGTTGACAACCTCTATCTGGCCATCAATTTGAGGATGGAAGGTTGTGGACTTAGTGAGTTTGGTGTCCAGCATCGACCAGAGACTAGACCAAAATGCACTAAGGAACCTGCTATCCCGATCTGAAATGATAGACTGTGGGATCCCAAAGTGTACCCACACTCGTTCAGAGAAGAGTTTAGCAGTGGCTTCTGCTGTGATATTCTTCTTGCAGGCCGCCATAATGGCCATCTTCGAGAACATGTCGACGACCACAAAAACACAGTCATTTCCATGCTTAGTGGATGGAAGGCCTGACATGTAATCCATGGAGATGGATTCCCAAGGTCGACTAGGGGTAGGCAGCGGGGTATAGAGGCATTGCTTCTTGATGGTCGGTTTGGCAATGGCGCAAGCAGTGCATGATCTGATGTACTTCCCGATATCCTGTCGAAGGTTCGGCCAATAGAAATACTTATGAAGTACTGCCACCTTTTTCTTGACTCTGAAATGCCCAGCAACCTGATTGTAGTGTGCTTCCCAAATCATCTTGGCACACTCGCTTGAAAAAACACAAAGGTGACCCAGGGGTCATAACAGGGCAACCTAGAGGTGAAAATCTGGAACATGCTAACCCTCCAAGAGTGTCTGATATGTGTGGCCGAATTCTAGGTCGCTTTTGTAGAGAACTGGCCAATCAGAAGTCTCATGCCCACAAGAGTTGAGCATGGTGGTTAACACCATGATCGGTGGTTGACTGAAGAAATCTGCAACATTATTAGTGTTGCCCTTCTTATACTTGATATTCAAATGGAATTGTTGTTGGTATGTAGACCACTTCTGATGGAAATCATTCTGCAATTTCCCTTGGGTCTGTATGAACTACAAGGGTCGGTGGTCTGTGTGGATGACCGTTTCCTTCCCCAAAATGTAATGCTTCCATTGTCGGCAGGCCTGCACAATGGAATACATCTCTTTATCATAAGTGGGATACTTCCGGATTTTGTCTGAAAGTGTCACTGTGATATGCCATTGGATGCTTGTGTTGAGTAAGCACTGCCCCAATAGCATAGTCAAAGGCATCTATGTTGACCTTATATGGTTGTTGCAAGTCTAGTAATGCGAGCACTAGTGACGAGCAGAGGCGATCTTTCAACTCTGTGAATGCCTTCTGTTGAGATTCAGACCAAAATAATTTTTCTTTCGCTCCTCTTTAGTGACTTGACTCAAGGGCCAAGTGATATGAGAAAATCCCAACACGAACCTGCGGTAGAAGTTGGCAAGACCTAGAAAGCTGCGGAGCTCTATCAGAGTGGTTGGATCCACATGCACCCCCTGGTCATCAATGATGTATCCCAGAAACTGAACCTGGGTCATGCCAAAAGTGCATTTCTCCAAATTGGCACATAACCTGTGTTGTTGCAGTGTTTGGAGAACCTGTCGGATGTGGCGGAGGTGCTCTTCCCAACTCTGGTTAAAGATTAGGATGTCATCCAAGTATACCACTACAAATGAGTTGGTGAATGGCTGCAAGATGTCATCCATTAGCCTCGTGAAATTTGCCGGAGAATTCGTCAATCCGAAAGGCATAACCAACCATTTGAAAAGGCCCTCATTGGCTTTGAAGGCAGTCTTCCACACATCGGAGGGTTCAATTGGTACCTGGTGATATCCTGACTTCAAATCGATCTTGCTAAAATATTTTTCCCCCTTTAGTTGGTCCAAGAGGTCAACAATCCGTGGGATCGAGTACCTATTATGGACAGTGATCGTGTTCAGCGTCCAATAGTCAATACAGTCTCCAAGTCCCATCCTTCTTCTATACTAACATGATCGGGCTCCCATAGGGCGATGAACTCAGATGGATGTGACCTTTCTATAGATGCTCCTAAATCTGCCTCTTGATTTCATCGTTCTCCAAAACAAAGCATCGATAGATTGGTCCATTGGGCAACGGTGCACCTGGGGTCAGATCGATGGAGTGCTTGACTAGACAGTGGAGAGGAACCCCTGCAGGGGAGGTGAAGATGTCCTCGTACTCCTCCACGACCTTGTCCATCTATAATTGTCGTGCAGAGGGGCCTTTTCTGGAGGTCGTGGCCACCGGCTTCTTCTTTCCTTGAGGGCATATCATCAGGAAAACAAATTTCCCGATTTTGGAAATGAGCTTACTGAATTGTTTTGCAATAACCAAAGAGATGGAGGTAGGTGGTGCTACCTCCAGTATCCTGTACAACTTATTTCCCAAAGTAACAATAACAACACGGAGTCTTGATTCATACACAGCATGTCGCTTCCACAAGTATGGTTGTCCTAATAATACATGTTAGGTCCCTATACTACTAGTATAACCCCTTATTGTTA